>JAIFRP010004405.1:2132039-2156086 GCA_032403825.1 Odynerus spinipes
AGAGAGAGAGAGAGAGTCGAAGAGCTGCTGGACATTTGCTTCAGTATCTGCATACGTGTATGTGTGTACATATAAACTAGAGATACCTTTCACCAGTGTATCTTCGCGTCCATGAATAAAGGCTCAAGTTGAGCGTCGACTATCTGCACGAGCGGCAAAAGTTTCGTCCCGTTACGTAGAGATACGACTAGGAACCAATTATCCTGGGAAACCGGGCCAACGTAGTAGAAGAGGAACGTTCTCCGAAATTCAGATTCCTATCGGCGATTAAAACGCAAAGGCTCGATTCGCGCGCGACCGCTCTAAGTACCATTATCCTTTCCGAATCCCGTATTAAGGACGACTTCGAAGAAATCCGTGTTAAATTTCCATCTTCGTTTCTTATTCCACCAAGAAGATTCGAGTCCGTGAAAATTGTCGAGTCGGTTGAAAAGAATTTAATTTAAAAATAAGTGACGTTTTAATAATGTATAACATTTTTTTTATTTTTTAAGAACAATTATTATCGAAATTTAGAAGGATAATTTTTATCGAAATTATTTGATTGCACAGGAGCAAAGAACAAATTATCGTGTAACTTTATTACGTTACACCAATCAATTTTCGGACCCTCCTAATTTTTTCCCCAGCTTCCCCCGAAATTCTCTATTTGCCCAAAAAATCACTACCCATCCTCCCAAGGTCAGGAGACAAAAGAAAAGTCACCCTCGAAGGAAGGATGAACGTCGTAAGAGGAGGAGAAGCCTCGAGAACGTCGACGGCCCTTCGCGAAGAACCATTTCACGTTTGATTTCGAGCGTGGGTGTTTCGTAGCAACCGAGCTTCAAAACACGCATCCGTCGCGTGTATATACAATGTACATACGTATGTACGTTTGAAGAAATGCTATCGATTTATCAATAGGCGAGACACGTGCGTCGGGGGAGTCGCTCCGCAACGGTGTTCTCTCTGTCTCTCTTTCTCTCTCTCTCTCTCTCTCTCTCTCTCTCTCTCTCTCTCTCTCTCTCTCGGCATCGTTAACGGAAAATCGCTCGCGTGTCCGCCAGGCCATCGTAGTTGTCGTAGCGAGTGCCCCCGAGGGAAACATATAAAACCGGAAGTCGAAAGATAATATCCTTGGGTCGTGTTAACAAATTCTGCTGTGTCAAATGTAGACGAGAAATTAAGTGGCATAAAAATTTTGTACGAATGAGGAATGAAGATTCCTATCAAATTTCATTCGCTTGATGGATGGCTGAGTTCTAAAACAATAAAAATGGTTTCCGGGAAAGCGTTATCTTCATTAAGAAAAAAGATAATCGAAACGATCGAGTAATTTGACGCACCCTGTACACGTGTCAAGCTTATCGATCTTTTTTTTTTCTTTTTACTTAATTTTCTTCCACACGCGAAGATTATTATACGCAAGCTGTTAGAGCGATTAAAGAAGCAGGTAATACGTCACGTCTGTAGCCTGCGAAGAAAAACATTGGACGTGAAAAAGATAAAACGGAATAATAATTAATAAACAATATATTATATAAAAGGGAGGTGATAATGGACACGACTGAAAGGACAGGCTACGTCGCGTCCTCGGCACGATTAGGCGCTATTCATAAAGCTCCATTACGCTCATTATAGCGGGGAACCGCTTTGAAGTGACCTTTGCACGATCAGATTCTAAAAGTACGGCCGGTCTAAGCGCAGATGAAGCGGCACGCGAGAGACTACGTACCTTATACGTATATCGACCATGGCAACGCGAATAAACAAATAAATTAACTAATAAACGAAAAAACAATATCGAGGAAGTAGTAACAACGAAATTTATCGAGTCGAGTACCGAGATAATGATCGATTGAAAATTAAGGAGAATAAGTTCGAGTGGGGCTCGTGAAACTCGTGTTTTCGTGCGATTACACCAGAACGGGTCCGTCCTATCTCCGGTCTATTATCGATATTATCACGAGTGGTTTGCTTACACTCGAAATTAGCTATTTTAGTAAGTCAAAAATAGCTCCGACACGATTTATTAGCGTTAGAGTACTTTACGAACGCTTTTTCCTTCTTCCTCGAATTTTATGAAATTAAAAAAGATTTAAATAAAAAAAACTACGATGGGAAATGAGAAGAGAATTAAACAAGAATAAGATATAATGATGTATAATAAATAAGTATAATGAATATCATGTATAATGAATAAGATGTATAATAAACAAATATTCTTTTAAAGATATATATATATATATATACACACACACACACACACACACACACACACGTTACGTCACGACGACTTCTTAATTTTTCTTTCTTTTTTTTCCCGTCAGAAATGAGTGAAATCGAAAGTATTATTGCCGAGATCATCATACGAAGAACTTTCACCAACGACACCCGGTATAACTCACGGTGTCGTTGCTGCCGAGCGCGAGGTGTATTCGGGCAAGGCTGTCTCAAGGCTGTCAGGATCGTGTGTCGTTCAGTTTCGCAATAGGAACGGCAACCGACAGGCTTAGGAGTCTCGCAGTCTACACCTTAGATTTCACTAATCTCTTACCCTCTTTCTAAACTACGCAACCGAGTTTTGCTGCGCCAAATCGAGCGTGCATATCTCTTTTTTAGGCACGACCGCAGGGAGTAGCTTATTTTTTTTTCTTACCCGCAGCTTGCAACAGACATCACAAATTTTCTTAAATTTTTAACAGGTTAACAACGTTAGGAACAAATGAATCACATTGTTATTAAATTTTTAGCACTCTTACGTAAAGAAAAAAATGTCTAGGCCTATGGCAGAACTGCTACTCTTTTTTCGATACGAGAAAAGATAAAATCCAACGAAAGGGAGCCGCCTCGATCGCGAAGCGAGTACAATAGAATTGTAAAAGAGTATCAACGTGAACTCTGGCGCACTGTATCGGAGTCCGCAAAGAAACGCTCGCCTCGAACCACCGTGAAACTCGATCGACGAGAGGAGAGCCTGTTTTTAGGCGAAAACCGCTTTGTAACTGGAGAATAATACGCGTAACTGTAAACGAGAAGCCGTAGCGTATCAAGAATTTGCTGGCAAATTTCTCAATTTTGTTGCTCCTCCGAGCGAGCACGGGTTCCTCGGTAAGCGCATACGAATTTCCACGAGAAGAGGTAGAAACAATAACGAAGGAAAACGCGGTAAAAAAAAGTCAAGAGAAAATGAAGGAAGACATTGATTTTTTATCTTTTTCTTTTTCACGTTGGGACGAAAAAAATGTCCTCCTTTCCTCGCGTAACTTTTTGCCTTCGCGATCGTTCTAAATTGTTTACACAGACGTCCGACGCACATGTGGTCTTTTATTTGCAACTCGCACGATCTGTAACATACGTTTCAGCGTGTACATACGTACGTCGCCATTGAAAAAGCAAAAAAGGAATAACGATGTCAGAGTTTCTCGTCGAACGTGATATCGTCGAACGTTCTCGACGAGGCTCCAAGGAAGGCATCTTGGGAAATTACGGAAGATATCGAGCTCGGTTCTCGCGGTATTTGAAATTAATCGGGTAGACGTTCCGAGACCTTCCCGGAACCATCCCAGAAGCGTGTACACGCGCGCGCGCGCGAGCTCGCGACCACGACGATACCGAGATCGTTATGTCACTTTGCATAATCGATTCGTTTGTGTGACGATGGTGATGACGGCGATAACGCGCGAGCGCGCACGCCTACGACTCGAGCGTAACGAAGAAACCGAGAATACGATTGAGATTTATTATTATTATCGGCTAGACCTCGATGGAGTCAATTTCCATGCGATTGCTAGATCTTCCGTTTATCGTGGAATTTAATTGCAATTTTATAGTTTCACTCGTCACTGTCGACGGATATAAAAACGCAGCCACTGTAAATTGCACGAGGTTAATTGCTCAAAGTTATTTTGTTAATTGCAGTTATCAGAGGGAGCAAAGTATTTTTATAAAATTGCAATATTAAAATCTAATAGATCGTGGTGTAAGAAACGATGCGACGAAGAATTCTCGAAATAGCTTAGGTTAATATCGCAAAAAATGATGTAGGAAGGAAAAGTAGAATCGTTTGCAGATGAAATTGCTCCGAGAGGAAAAGAGAGAGAGAGAGAGAGAGAGAGAGAAATTTTTCTCTCTTGCTTTTTTCAAGCCTCGATCGTAATGAAGTCGGTGGCCAGGGTCTCGAAATCGAATTTTACGCGAATAGGACGAAGTCGATTATCGCGAAAGCGAATCGCTGGGCGTTGCTGCTGCTTGCACGCTGCCGCGACTAAATCCGGTGAGAAATAATATTTTCTTAGCCCGTCGTGGCCAACCCTCAACGTCATTCTTCTCGAACTCTAGCCGAAAGTTTGCCCGGGACCTATTCTAAACGCGAAAAAGGAAACGCGAGAGCGCAGAAGGAGAGAGAGAGACTTCCTTTCTTTACGGCACCTCGTTAAAAATTGCGAACTTTTCGTCGGGTGCAACGCCGAGAGAGAGAAAGAAAAAGAAAGAGAAGAGAGTTGAACAATCCTGTGGACTTTGAATAACGCGCGATACGAATTTTCTTTGCACTACAATCAACATCAATCGCTTCTTTATGTCGCTTATGTATTTTAATAGTAGGTATACAATTTTAATTGAGCGTTAATGAAACAATTACGGGCTTGATCGAACTTGATGAAACTTTAATTAAGAAACAGATTCGTTCGTCAACTATTTTACAAACTTTGTACATTATTTCAACCTCGAATACCGGTACTCGCGGGCGAATACCGATAGTAAAGTGCCAGGAGAACGCGACTAAAGATACGACGCGGGAATGTCATGAAAAATTCCTTAAAATAATCGCTTCCTTCTCGAACTTCTTTTGACTTTGTCAATCGAATGGCGCTACAACGAAGAGACGAGAGACACGAGCGTGAAGAATTCGAGCCCCCTCGTCAAGGAGAACGATTATCGAGTTGGCTTCAATCGAATTGTACGCGTTTGAATTGCCGAAGGCAGAAACGGGAACCGTTATACGCGCCACGTAAGCGCCATGCACATCGGGAAGCCAGCCAGGAAAAGAGGAACGAGTCCTCCACTTCGTTGAGAAAAACACGATCAACAGTCAATCGTTAACTACCGTCTCTCTTTAACAACGATCATCCTCCTAGCCATAAAATGCTCGCTCACGTTCGACCGATCGATCGGTGCGTCGTTACGATCAAACCTTGGAATTTAAACCGAACACTTTTTTCTTGGCGATTGTTGCGCGATCCGGTTACGAGTCACGAGAGGGAGAGAGTATAAACTTTAATTCTACACTTCTCGTGAACTTTCCGTAAATTCGATTTCAAAGTTCGGAGAAACTCGCTGTGTTTAATGCCAGAGGAAATATTGTACGACACAAATGGGATTTGGTATTTGACAAAAATTTCGTTGGATATCTGAGTGAAATTTTGATCAAATTATAATTAACAAGGAACGTTGCACATTTTATTGCAGTTGAATTAAACTAAAAAATTGAATTAAACTGCGAGGCAGAATTTATTTTCAGCCCCAAATTTGCGGTAGAACTCGAAATAGATTTATCTTATCGAATCGATGGAGTTCAAGGCGAAGGAGCTTTCTCTCTTCCAGCTGGCCGTGTAAATTCGTTCGCTATATCGCATAATAGAGCGTTTAGATAAGAGAGAGGGGTAGAGATAGATAGATAGATAAAATCGATAAAGTATCGAGAACGCGTGCGTATTCGAGACACTTATCGCTTCTCCTTATCGCGAGAGGCGCGAAACTCGTAGTAATTATTTATCGCTAATAATTACTCCTTACAAACGGACTACGGACGTTGCACCGTTTCCGTTTGCGGTTTAATTGTCAAACGGACAATTAGTTCCACTTAAACGTCGCTCTACCGTTCTTCCTTCTTTACTTTTTCGTTCGTTCGTTGTCAGTTATAGTCGTCGTCTTAAGCGACGCTTATTCGTTTGCTCGATGTAACGCAACGATTGATCCTCGTGTGAGACTTCGTTACGACAAGGGTTCGCACGATCAATACGGATCGTCGAACTCTCTCACGTCACTTTAACCGTCACCGTCTCGAATGGCAAGGCTTATTGCATCTCTGATTATGCCGAAAAATTTGTGAAGAAAATTTATCTCTGAGTACCTGTATTCGCCGAGTGAATAGCGGTATTCAAGCGTAAAGTAATTCGCCAAATTGCGCGCGACTATCATGGGGTAAAGCTTGAATTAAAATATCGCGAAAAGGATTGGCAATCGCAAAAGAAAGTATAAACAAAAACGGAAGAGATAAATCAGAGAAGAAGTTAATTGATATTGCAACTCGTGCGTTGATAAATCGCGAAGAGACATCGAACGTGACTGAGCGACCTTTGACACTAACTCTCTATCTCTCTCACTCTTATGCCAGCGTAACTCAATGAAAGACGAGGTCACAAAATCTTTGGCATTCGCATAGGCGTAGGGTTGAAGACAGCCGTATAAATTACAACATAATAGCGCGAGGTCACGGCTCTCGTACGATGCCCGTGATAGCAATACAAATCAGGAAGGGACTTTCGGATGAATGCCAAAGCACCTCTCGCGACATTCTAATCGATTCCGTAAAGCCGGCTTCGAGTACGTTTCGACCTCGTTCCACGCTCATCGGCTTTGCGCTTTAACGTTCGACTCTTGTCCATTCAAGAGAATTCTCGAAAAGAAATATTATTTAGGAAAATATTCGAGATAAAAATCTCGGTTGAGTCACCCTGCATATAAGACGACACGTCGATTTCATCTTATTTTGACATTTGGTGATAAAAATTATGGGAAAACTGATAGAATCTAGTGATAAAAATAACGAGAAAATTCGTCCTTATCGAACGTGTCACTTCGACCGAAATTATTATTACGTATCAAAAGATTGCGTAATGATTTCGCGCGTGCGGCTCTAATCATAGGCTTCTAATTGCCTCATTGTGTGAATAACAATAGGTTTTCCTCGGTGGCGAACAAATTGATCGTAAGATCACTATATATAAAGTCGCGGACGTAGACGTAACGAGCGCGGTACACCGAAAGTGCGCGATTAGGAGAAACGCGTGCGCTTATTATCCCCACTATACTTAACCCTCTCTACTATTTGATTATGCTTATTTTGTAGCTACGTTGCTACCTACGAGAAACTGGGCACCTACTTGTCCGAGAAAATATAGCAAATCGTGTGCTGCGCTGTTTGCGTGATTTCACGAACAAAATTATAAAGAAAAAAAGAGATTAGTATATGCAGGGTGAGTCAACCGGTATTAGGAGATAAGGTAACCTTTTTGTTGTTCATCGATTCGAGGATTTACGTAGATACCGACGTCGGCGCTTAACGAACACGAGACTCGACGAGGACCTTGCAAGTATGCTGCACGAATTCGTGTCACGGCAGAAAATGGTGGGTGAAGCTTTGCGATTAACACACATCGATCTCCTATTCCTACGCCCACCTGTTCCGAAGGTCGAGTAAAACTACGAATGATCGTTTCGAATGTCGGATCGTGCTGCATGTTTCCTGTCACTTGAACATGCTGCTACTCGAAAAAGCGATTGAAATTTGATTCTCAAAAAATGATGATTCTCCGATTACTTTACACCGAATTCAAGCAGTACGTGAAACAAGCAGCTAAATAAGTCAAAATTGTATAAAACATGTAAAATGTACAGGCAAAAGAGATAGTCGATAAAACGAGTAGATTAAAAATAAGAATTTTGTTAAAAATTTTTAACATATCGTACGTTGACGCACCCTGGTGTTCGGAGATCGATTAGAACAAGCGGATAAGAGGTAACCTTGACTCGAGCGAAGAGTAAGCGTGTTCGAGATGCGTCTACTATTTCCCACTAACGCTATACATATTAATCCGCTCCAATAATGAACGCGAGTAACGCTAATAAGGACTTCAGGGTCGCTCGTAATTGCTCCGAGCGCTTTACCTCTTGTGTTTCTTTTTTCACTTAACGTTCGCGAGTACTTCTCTGCTATTGTTTTAACGAGGATCCAATCTAAAATCTTAACGAAAAAACCTCCACGATTTTTTTCTTTTTTTAATAAACAAGATCTTGACGAGCTTTATCTATCGATTTTCAGTTATCAGGATAATTATTTTAATTTATTACTCTAAACGCTCAAGATTCTATTTAATTAAAAAAAGATTACGAAGGACTTTTTTAATAAATCTGAAAAAATTGTTAATGTTTTATTGAAAAAATTGAATTTTCAATTCTATGAGAGACAAACATCCGAAGATGGGTCAAAGGAAAGATTCGAAGCACGTCTGGAATCGATAAAACGTACGCGATAACGTTTGTCTCGAAAACGGAAAGTTTTCTTTTCCAGCTCACGAGTCCACAGAGTCAGGGAGTCTGCGAAAAGATCTCGAGACACGGAAGAGGCAGAGATTGCTTTAACTGCTCTCGAGCGTCAGCCGAGCGAAGCAAAAAGCTTCCCGTTAAACTACCGTCTTCGCGTTTATGGACACATTTTAATCACGACTTTCTCCTACACTTTTCATCTTTTCACTTTTTTATCATCGCTAATTTATCCTTCGCCTCTCATCAATTAGCCGATCCTCGTTAATTTTTCTTAACTCAATTATCGATTTTTCTTTCTCTTTAATCGCCTTTTTTCTCTCTTTCCCTTTTACTCCAGTTTATATAGAGCAAGATTAGACCGAAGATCGAACGCGGCGAGATTAATCGAGAAAATAAAAAGAAGAGAATGATGTCGTGCAGCAAAAAAAGAACCGCGAGAGGCAGATCTCGTCACTCGGGGGAAGATTCCAATACGATTATGTCAAGTCTCGTAAACAAACTCCGCATCATTCGATGTCGACCTACGTGTGAACTGTTACTAACAGATACTCGTCATCGTTCACGAGCAAACGTTTAGATGCTCTTTGAACATCGTTTGACGTTTCTGTTATTACTTGACAGCTACCGGATAAAAAAAAGGAGAATAAAATTGAAGTGTTACGAGAATGACACATCGGTTTTTTATGTATCGTTTGATCGACAATTTTGAGAAATTCTATTATTAAAATACCCAGTTGGTCGATCAGATACGATCTCGAGAAGATTAATTAGAGAACCGAAGGAAGAGTGTATAAACGGCGTATCTCGCGTAACATCGACAGGGTCTTCGGTATATCGTACGTAAAAATAGTTATTGGCAGGCGAGTACTTCGTTACGCGTGTCAGAATCATCGGGTGGCATATAGTTTGTTTTTGTGCTGTCAGAATCGACTCGATCGTTATTTATATAAAACATTGCGATATAAGTAATATAAATAGAAGGAATTATTTAAGAAAAATATATAGAAATCACATGTATCATATTTTGTATGTCTTTTTTTTTTTAAACGAGTTGCTCGTGAGAACGTCGGTTCCGTTAAATAACTATCGATTACAAGAGGTTGTTACTTAACCAACACGAATTCTTTCCCATAAGATTACGCGATGCATCGTTTCGTTGAAAGCGTTACATCGATTTCCAAAGGCGCGCGCGCGCGCGGGCACCCTGACGATTCCGAGGCTTTCGTTTAATCGTTAATTTCGTAATAAATTACGTATCGGCTCTCAAATCATCGGATAAAAATCCTTTTAGAGAAATTTTAATCTTTTTTTGGGGGGAAATACGTGCACGTCGATTCTGTCACCATTCATGAATGTAAAATTAAAGTTTTTGTCCCGTTAAACTTTCACTTCCGCCATCTTCTTTTCTCCTTAATTATTACCAAAGTTGATTACGTTAAAAATTGTTTAATCAAAAAAGTTCATCGGTAAGGAAATAATAAGAGATTCGCATTTCCCGCCAATTCCATGCAGTTTTACGCGGGAAATTTGAATCACCGCTCGCGAGTACTTCTTTTATCGCCGTCCTTAAATTTGTGAGACTATCCACGACCTTTAGCACTTGAGGGAGGACGTGGAGGATGCGTAAGAAGGTCACGGTAATGAAAAATATAAAACGTTCTTGCGCTGGTAACAGAGGACAGCTTGTTGGCGCTTATCTCGGCACCACGCGATTTATGTTTTGGTGTACGAAAAACGAGATGCCTTGTTCACTTTCTGCGAATCGATAAATCCCTGCACCCTTCTGGAAATTCTCCGTTACGCAACCGGTCGACATACTGTCGGAATTTTGTTCGGATATCGGCACCCTTCTAACAAAAAAAAAAAACAAAAATCAAAGAAGAAAAACGCTCGATGAGGTGAAATTTGATTTACGCTGTCGGCACAGGTATTAACCATTTTAATGAACTTTTCCAAACGCGCCTCTGCTAACGTTTAATTGTTGTTTTTTTTATAGAAGAAAACAAAGTCCAGACTTTAAATATCGACAGAAATAAAATGAAAATTTTATTGAATTCTTGAAAGCCGAGAAGAACATTTCCAGGGCGATTCTTTTTTCTCGAATATATAAAATTAAAACGATCCATCAATCGAGGGATACTATAAAGAGGAAGTAACGAGAAGAAGACTCGAACTCGAGCGACGAGATAAAATATCCATATCTACATATATACTCGTTTCCAGTGACGTAAGATCGATGAAGCGACAGGTTCACAGCCGGTAGGGAAAAACTAAGCTCGCTTTACGGAAGAGCCACCATCATGATAAAAAATAGTAAACGGGGAATAAAGATAAGATCGCGAAGTCGTTAGAGATATACAACTTTTCCCCGCGATAACGATGATGAACTCGGTGAAGCTACGCGTTCAAACTGTCGACTTTAACTCGTCGCGCTGGTGATGACTTTTTCACCACTTTTTACTTCTCCCTTCTTTAAAACATTCACGCGTTCGCGATAAAATTGATAGACACCGTAAAAGAAAAGGAAAAAAAAATAAAAATAAAAAAACAATAATTCGTTACCACGTTTTATTCATATAATATTTTACACATACATTCATCTAACATTTTCTGCAATTATTGTTAGAATAAAAATACAAAACTTTATTATCACATTTCTTTACATTAGACCTTACTATCTTTACAATTAGTAGTTACATTTTTATAAACCTCAAGGAATAAAATTTAGACAAATTTCAAAGACAATCTACAAAATCAAGCGTCGGTCACCAGCAACCGCCATGGTATTTAACGCGTTAAAAAAAGAATTCCCTAAAAATATCTATGTATTCCCTAGACGAAGATTTACAACCCGGAATCGTATATAAATCCGAACAAATCGAGTCTTTTGTGTTCACATATAAAATTCATGAGGTACTAGGTTCATTGATTCACGTTTCATATGTGTGTGTGTGNNNATCTTTACATATAACGTCGTACTACAGGAGAATGAATCGGGCTCAATGGTGATCCTCACACGTGTGCGTGTACTCTGCCGCTCTGTGCTCGCGATTTGTGTCCGGGAACGCGTGTGCGTATTGCGTGCTTAGGCGAGTGCGTTGGAGGACGAGGGAGTGATCAATAAGTCTCTCGGCTACCGGCTAA
This sequence comes from Odynerus spinipes, assembly GCA_032403825.1. Lineage (NCBI taxonomy): Eukaryota > Metazoa > Arthropoda > Insecta > Hymenoptera > Vespidae > Odynerus > Odynerus spinipes. The sequence goes on from JAIFRP010004405.1 coordinate 2,143,491, forward strand.
ACAATGTGTAGCACGTACATAGGTCTCGGTTCCTCTCAAAGGAGACAGAAGCCCCTTCCGACTCGCTAGTTTGATCTTACAACACTGCTTCCAAGGGTTAAGCCCAGCCGAATTTCTACTTCGAAATTAACGTCGCGTTAATTAACGAGGCAAAAAGTCGACTGCCGCGTGTATTTCGTCTAACGTTTGACGAAGCTCCTGTTTGACAAGTGGCTCGTGTATTTGGGGAGTTTGCGAAACTACTTTTGCAAGGTGTTCGTTAATTACGAGGGAAAGTAATAAAGAAGAAAATAATGCAAATTTCATTTCGCCAAATGGAAATATCATTCGCTTTCGAATCTTGTATTATCCAGTGCTCGACGAGATTTTAATATACGTCAGAGAGATATCGCAGACGAGGTAGAACCAACGAACGAGATTACTGACGGCAGATAAAATAAATAGGACAGAAGTTCTTATTTTTCTTCGACCATTCGTCTTGCCACGTAATCCGAGGGAACTCGATTCGCGTATCGACTGCGAATCAAGGAGTCTTTATTTTATGGACCAAAGATAGAGGAACTTTCTTCTATCCCGATTTATGTAGCCACTCAATACATACGTCGAATAGCTGGAGTAGCTGAGGTTAGTCACACAGACGTTTCCTGGAACGGAAAGAATCTGGTACTTTATTCCTATCCGTTTATATGTGATTCGAAGAAATGGAGCTTAAAAACATCAAAAAAGAGAACAAAGCAGCCTGATGAAACAATGTTACCTGTTAAAAAGAGAAGAAACTTGAAAGAAATTCGAAAAAGTACGACCCCTGTTCTACTCCGTCAAACTCTAGCAAAATTCACTCCCCCAAAAAGTTAAAAGAAATAATTAGCTGACAGCTCGATGAACAAGTTGCCCTTTGCCCCTAGGCAAAAACAACCCTTCGTAGCTCGTCCTAGCAACGTGTCACCAATCATGCGCGTTATCGTCACAGAGCTCCGGGTATATCTCCGGAGACCACCCTACGAACGCAAACTTTCATGCTCGAACCCTCTCTTTTTCTCTGATCTTTTGAGATAATGGGAAAACCTAGCCAGCGGAGCTACATGCTCGTGGGTGGAAAGAGGGCTAAGGTAATAAAGCGTTTCATGGTCAACTATCAAGGAGAATATCTCTAGCTCTCTTTCTCTTTTGGAACAGGGGTAACCCCTTTCTCTTCTCATCCCCTAACTCCGTTACGCAAATTCGTAGAGTAATCGATCGGTCGACCTTGGCCGGGAATACTCTCTTCCTCTCCTCACCCTCATCCTAGTTTGAAATATAGTGGAAACAGAGGATGAGAGGATGAGAAAGACAGAGAGAGAGAGAGAGAGAGAGAGAGAGAGAGAGATGGAGAGAGGAAGAATGATACGAATGGTACAAGATAGTAAAGTGAATCCTGTTCAATCTTTCTCGCTATTTCCTTGTAGACGGATAGAAGTCTTCTTTCTTTATCCTTTCCAATTCTTTTCCCACAATCTCTTCAACCGCCCTTTTCCCTTTTCTTTTTCCTTTACCTCTTCGCTCCTTCTATCTTTAACTTTTTTTTTACTCCATTCCATTTCCCCGTTATTCATTCGTCTCCCGTCCAGTACACGTTTCAACGATACTCCGATCAATGAAATAACAACCCGCAAAATGGACGTCTACTCTGCTTCCGCATTACGATGACAAGTTTGAAAGGCGAATGATCGCTTTAGGAGACGAAGCGAATATCGTTCTGGTGAGTGTACTAGAGCAGGAAATTTATAGGAAACAAGAAACGTTGTTAAATTTTTCCTCGAGAAGACAATACATTCTCTGTTACGAGGAAAACGACGGAAAATTAATGTCGAGAAGAGGAAAGAAAAGAAAAATTCGAGGTGACGATTTTCTGGACAAAAGATACCCCGAGTGTGTATTAATTATCGACTTTGTTTAATGGTCTAAGCTCGGAGAACAATGGCGGTCCGGTATAAGCGCAAAGCTCGTATCAATGGCGACGGTAATGATCGAAACGGCTTATGTCGATGAAAGGGATGAGGCTGTGAATTTATGTCCGCTGTTAGTCACTTTTCTCGTTATGTTACCACTTATGCAAATTGCAGATTACTGTCGTTGTTTCCTTCTTTTCGTGGCTGTAGGTACCTACTATAGTGTATAGCAGGCACGAGCAATACATACAACACGTTAAACGCCATATTACCTAGGTATTTATTTAAAGAGTTACAGTATTACATTATAAAGTGGTAATAATAAAACAAAATTATTAAAAATTGTATTAGAAAATCGATCAACTTGTGGGCTTCCTTAGAATCATTGTTGACTACAGAAATACATATTTTTGGCGCTTAAAGTGTTAAATACAACTTTTGATAGAACAAAGTAAATAATATACCAATAAATCTTTCAAGATGAGTTAAACGAGTTGGAAATTAGAACGAAATCGGATTTACTTTTTTCTCGTAAAATTCGAGAGGCAAAGAAAAGTTTCGCGAAAGTGGATACGCTTTTCTTTCCTCGTTTCGGAAGAAATGTAGGCTAACGGATCGCCCCCGCGAGTAAGAAAGACGTGAATGAGGTGTTGGGAAAAAGGGGTGAAGAAAGAAAGAGGGTGAGGGTGGGCTATCTCGTATCGCTCGCGCAGCCGCGTGTGGTGAATTTGAAGGCGATCGAAACACTACCGCCCACGCGACCTAAACTTCTCCTGCTGATTGACCGCGTAAGATACGTGATTTCCTGGCGACAATGTTCGTGCGACTGACAGTGAGCAGCGCGGATATCGTTAATGGAATTAAGTAGCCCTAACGGAAGTGTCGGGGCCCTTCCTGGGCCGTACGATTTACGGGACCGGCCGTCGATGTACTTGTTACGCGTCCTACATGACTCTCGTACCCTTCCAAAATTCATTTGTAGTCGACCTTTTAGGGTATTCGATAGGGTGAGGGTGCTCGAGTACCGGTATTAGGTTCATCACGTTCGGAGGATCGAAATATTAACGTGAGTACCGGTACTCATCTATGTGTTATAAATTCGTTCGGTGTAACGTCTCATGGTAGTCACTACTATGCCGATCGATACAACGTCCGGTTGATTCCATTACGATTATTAAGTCTTATATCCATATTTCATACGATCGATCAGATAACTATCATAATACCACTAATCTCGCTGCAAGTATCCCAGAAACGCAAACAATATCATATTTCATGTATCCTACGATCTCGTGTCGATTTGATAATCCATCGAAGCGATCGTCAAAATTTTTGCGATTCTTTCGCGGAACGGACAGCACGTAAGCCGCATTGTGATCGATTTTACGCAGTGCTCGGCCCCCGCGAACGGACTATATTCGCGAGTTTATCCTATAATTAAAAGTGCCTTTTCATTAGACCGCATGCATTATGTACCATGCAATTTCGCGATTTACCGAGAAATTCGCAGAACGAGTGTTACGAGAATGAAAAGACGGAGTCAGCAACAAACTAAAAATGGGACCCCGAAATTATACGGATTAACTTTCCAAGTTCCTTAGAGACCGAAGTGGTTTTACAAGTTTCGGTTGTCCTACGCGAGTAATTAAACCCGATACGGAAAGAATCGAGTTCAATTGCGTTGGTACGTTATCCAATTTTTGTATTGCACTCGACAACCGAGCAATTTTTTTTATTTCGCGTCCTTCCGTCTCTTCACATGAATGAACGTCCGTTCGGCATTCATATCTCTTCCCTCTCTCCCTCTCGCTCCTTTTTTCTTTGTCTTTCCTTAACTTTGGAACATAGCCAAGCGTGTATGTGGATCACCGCTCGAGCTGTATCGGCGCCCACACCTTTTTTTTCCTTTCTCTTCTCCGAACAAGAAAAGAGAAAAAGAACAAGCAAAAGGATCGATTCGCTTAAAGCAGAGCTACGTTCAATTTTAATGAGTAAGGATCGCGACTCGTGATTGCGTCTGGGTTGCGTCTCAAGATTGCCCTCAAGATTGATCTCTAGCTGTTTTTCGAATAATTTTAGTCACGTTACTTGGAAGATGAGTCAGGAGATACAGAATGAGTCACGGTTTTCGTAAACATCTTCTCAAAATTTTCCGAAATTCCCTCCAATTTCCGAGACCGTGGGAATTACTTGGTTGCCCGAAACTTTAACGACTCAGCTTGCGTTATATGTCGGATTTAATTAACGTGAGATTAGACTCGCTCGTAGGGGTAGGATTGTCTTAATTACCAAAGGACTAGCTCCCAAGATGGCTACATGTATCTGGACCAGTTTAGACCCTATGATGAAAGAAGATTGAAACGATATAGATGACGACCGAACATTTCTACAGAAATTGATGATTGCTCTGAGATGTCCTCTCTCTCTCTCTCTTTCTCCCTTTGCTCTCCAAAAGTATTCAAAGTACTCAGCATCACCGAAGCATGAACACGCATGGGATGATAATAATCGTCGCAGGATATACGCGGAGATATTATATGTACCGTGGTCGAAGCGCTGTAATCGGGCGTTTCCTCATCATCACGCATGAAGCCCTGGTGTCAGGTCCTCCACTGTTGTACCTCACTCTATCTCACTCGTTTCCACGCAGGGACATCGCCCGACAGGACATTGTCCATTATCGTCTCGTACTATCCTCTCATAATTTTTTGTTCTCTCTCTCTCTCTCTCTCTCTCTCTCATCCACATATTCACCGTCTCTTCGTGTTCTTGGTTACATCAAGGGGACACCAATGTGGTCGTTACAACGTGGTTTTTAAAAGGAAACGTTCTTTTGTGGTCCATGCTACCGACGGTGTGTTCGTAACGTGTTCAGAGCAATTGAGGTCAGTGATGGTGAAGATTTCACTGTCGGTAGATTATTTCGAGGAAATTTCCAGGGTTAATGTCGAATAAATTAAACGGGGAATGAGTTGTCCTGTTGGACAAAATTTCAGCTTTCCGTTGGGTGAAATTTATCGTTTACGCAAGATCAGTATTTTAATTTAGTTTTATAAATGAAAATCCGTTAGGTACGTGTCTGGATATTATCGCATCATCGTGATTCGAGGTTAGCTTGGACGTCCAAAAGAGCATCTTTTTAAGGAAGGTCATGGTTCAAGGTAGAGAAGCATAGAAAGAGAAATAAAGAGAAAGAGAGAGAGAAACTTGGCGAGTGGTCCTACGGCCATTTAATCGGAAGCACTTATCTCGATCCGATTACGTGCACCCAACTTGGATCCAGCGCGAATGACGTGATAGCAACTATTTATCATGTTTTTTCTTTCCACCTTTCTCTATCTCTTTTTACCTCTTTTTGTTTCTTCTCATCTTCACACTTTGCTTCTCTTCTTTTCCGCTTTCCGTTTCCCAAAAGAGAACGAGAAAAAAGAAGACGACGCTCGCTTTGCGTTCAACGAAATGAAAATTTTTAATGAGTCCCTAGACGACTTCTCGTCGGCCAACTCCTCTATCTCCTTCTTTTTTTCTATTTTTATCTATTTTTCTTTTTTGGGTGCACACAAATGTGACCACGTATACATCGGTGTGGCATAGAAATAAATTTCAGCGTGTGAACTCGTGCCATCGCTTTGAAGTCACGTTCTTAAAGACAAAGAATGAAAAATGTATATTCGTCTCTCTCTCTCTCTCTCTCTCTCTCTCTCTCTCTTTCTCGCACTCGTTCTCCAAGATACTTCAAAAGAGATAAAATGAGATTCGAACTCGATCTTTGAAATTGATTAGAATCCGAGTATGTTTTACTCGTAACCGAGTATCTTCGACGTTGTAAATTTTCTTTTTTAACGAACCATGCAGGTAGGATCGTTTCGAAATTCGTCCCAGTAAAACGATGTGCTTCGTTATAATCTCTCATTAATATGTATACGCACGATGTGTTGCATCTAGACGCGCACGTTGCATCCTATTATGTCATTTTCTATCGTATCGTCACGCCAAAGCGTTACTTAATACGTGTAATTACCGTCAAAAGTGGCTCGCACGAGCTGCCAGCTTAAAAACAATTTAATGGTGTGGCTTTACCTCGATAAAACATTCGTGATATCACGGAAGAAATCGTACGGAGTGAATGACGTCGAAGGATTGGAAAGAAATATATAAAAAAAATGTGTCGTGGACGAATAGCGAAGGGCGATAAAAAAAAAATTGTATTTGTAATAAAAATGTTCGACGTGAGGCGATTCAACGAGATACGAAACTTTGAGATATTTCGTGCAATTTTTATCGCTTCTCGTTATTTATCCCAAACAATAGTGTTTGTAATAAAAATGTTCGATATAACGAGATTCGAGGGAAATGTGAACGGTCGAAATATTTTATCCAATTTTTTCGCTTTTCGCCATTTGTCCGAAATAATTGTAAATGTATGTGATATTTTATGCATCGCTCTTTTAAAACACGCGTGCCGTATTTCTTTACACAAGCACAACACGTTACGTACGAGTTTTATCGTTTAATTGTATATACATGTGTATGTATGTATATGCGTGTGTGATTTAAATTCTAGTGGAAAGAATGACGATGGATCAATGGGAACCGAATAAAAGCGTCGGCTCGTAGCAACTCGCTCACTCGTTTTGCTCTAACCGCGTTGCTCTACTTTTCCGAACGTTGAAGGTTCTTCCGTGAAGGTCGTGATATTGCTTTTCTCTCTCCTCTCTCTCTCTCACTATTTCTCTCTCGTATTGCTGACGAAAAGTTCGCGATCGAGGAAACGAAGATTTTCTTGGAAGATCGCCGAAATGGAATTAACGTCCGCACAACATCAGCATCCTTCTTTCGCTTCTTATCGTTCACAGTTATTTCAGAGAAACGTTATGCTAATTGGTCCATCGTTTACTAAAACCGTGAACATTGAATCCATGAAAAGAAATGTTAGCTTAAAAAAAGACACGGCATTTAATTTTAATTAAAAACTTTTTTTTAATCGTTGTTAATCCTTTTTACAATCGATATTAAAAAAATCAAATTGACTGATACCAATCGGCAACGTCGAGTGATCGATACGAATATAAAAAAATAATAGAATTTGTTACAATGGATCGATTTAAAGGAATACCTACATAAAAATGATTGAATCGAGGTTGATTGAATTAAAAAAAGAAATGAGAGAGCATCGTTCTAGCCACTACCTATGAGAATACAATTTCCGAAAGGCACGATACGCGGAAGCGTTTTGGCGAGTTTCCAAGGGCGCCCTCGATTTTCGCGAGAATGTCATTGATGCGATACCGGGAAATATTTTCGCGAACGATCATTCTATATATATATTATTACTATTACATACATCTATCTATAACTATATACGCAAGTTCGCGAAAAGAGATTCGTTCCCGAAGATGAGAATATGAAAACGGTCCGAGACTCGAACGCTGGACGAAGATCTTCTTTTCTCGGACGACGAGAATGTTTTTCAAGTGCGCTAAAAATATATACGCGGTGGGTGTTACGCGCCATAGCACACCCCACTGTCCGTTCCCGAAAGAAAAGCCCTGCCCCTTTTCCTTCGAGGCGCGTTATGTATAAATAAACAATTATCTACGTGCATGGTATCGTACTTGTTCTTATTCGCGTTTATTTTCATAGTTTCTAATTAAAATTTTAATAATCTTCTTATAATCCATTCAATTTCCATGTATAATAAAAAGATTGAAAGAAATAATTGCTAACTTATTTACGAACATATTGATTAATTTTATATAACTTTGTATAAAAAAACAATGGAGATGCACTTAGATGTTGAGAAAAACACGAGAAAAGGCGTGAAATTGTCTTTTAGCCTTTTTTTGAAAATTGACAACCATCAAATATTTATTTATAATCGTTGTTGTTCATTCAGGTGGATTAGGAATCGATAATACGCATGTACCGTAGAAGCCCTTTCGCGTATCTCTAAAATGCACGCAAAGGTGTGGAACTAAACGGATAAAATCGAGTTTAATCGGGGAACTCGATCGGAATAATCGATACGAGAAATCGTCGATGCATTTTCACCGTGTGAATCGAGTCTCTCCGCGAGTTGGTTGCTTTCCTAGATGCCGTCGGGAGCCAGCGACAGTCCAGATCACTCTCACGGATAAGACTGGATTTCTTCGAAGAATATCTTTGGCAAAATCCGGTGTAACGCGAACGAAAACGATCCGACGCTCGCGAGAGGAACGAACAAACATGCAATCTGGTTTAAATTGTTTATTTAACGTTCACCGTGCGCGGATCGTAATTATTTAAAATAAACTCTAAAAGTGGCGATGTTTTTCTGTTAAACAATTTGTTTTATCCTTTCCAGTTCAGTTTTACCATACGACAACATTTCTTTGAAATAATTGAATTCAATTGTTCTCATACCCAATTGTTTAGAAATATATTATATTTATTTAGAATTTGGGCTGGAGAGACATTTTTTAATCAAAAGAAATTGAAAAACAAAATTAATCCAAGTCTAATCCCCTTGTTCTCCATAATTGCAATTGCAACTGCGTCGTTGAAATGTAATATAAAGAAGCACGTGTCAGGATGACCGGTAAATAAATGTTCAAGTTCATCGAGCCGAGCGTAATCAAGACACTTTATTCACCTATGTACGTAAGTTTTCTCGCACGAGTTCCACTCTAAGGAACGTGTTTCTATATTTGTTCTCTAGAAACGACGGGATCGATCGCTCGGACGGGAAACTTTCGCCGAGGGTGTAGACACGCTCCCGAGCGTGCGAGACGCGCGTTAATCTTTAATCGCTTCGTAGAAAATACGGATTTAACATCGACCCTTTTTGCTCGTCTATTCCTAGACCTAGCATGCGAATTCCCTTGTGTCGGTCTATGTTTCTACTATTCGACTATTTCGAACTATCGAAGATTCTTTCAATTTTTTCATTCGAATTGCATAAGTAGCCGTAAAAAAATTATAAAGATAAATATAAGAATCGAACACCAATTAAACATTCTCTCTTTCTATAATAATATTAAAAATATTTTTGTTCGCGAATTTACTTTGTCTCCTTTTTCTTCTCTTTCGATCTTCGACTAAAATTAAAAAAAGCCTCGGACACATTACACATTTCCAAGACTTCCGGGAAACGAGATCTCTCTCGAGAAAGAGAGAAAAATAAAGATAAAGATGATACAAAATCAATACCAGAACGTGCAACGCGTGTGGATAAAAGAGAAAGAGAAGACGAAGTGGAAAGATTCTGGATGTTTGAGTTCGATCATTCTTCTTGGTAAATCAACATTTCTACGAGTATTCCCCTTACGATACCTTAGGTATTCCCCCGTGACAAATGAATCGAGTTTTCCTCGTTTCATCTTCGAGTGTTTTGATTTGATCTCCTCGCAGATTAAAAAGAGCAAATACATTGGTGTCTTCGATATTTGGATTGGACAAAGTGGCGATAAAAAGATCGATTGGCTTAATCGATCTTTGATAATTCTTACGCTCCAATTTAAAACAATTTAATTTCATTACTTTAATTAATTAAATTAAATCTTTTGGATATCCTCTAACAGTATCGAATAATAATTTAAGCTATTCGAGCTATTATTATTATTATATCTATTGAATAAGTGAAAAGAATTAGTAATAAAAAAAATGGACTTACCTAGTGGAGTGACCAACGAAGGAACCCCCATGAAGTAATCGAAGCTTCGCGAAGAGCACAGCACTAACGAAGGGTACGGCGGTGAGTTCCTCAAGGTCGACCTCAACCGAGAATTCGTACTTCTTCTTCTTCTTCATCATGAAGGCCATCTCACTAAGAACCGGCCACTTCACTTTGATTCTGCGTAGCTTATGCAGCTCGCTTTTTCGAGTGCCTGTCTCTTTCTCTCTCTCTCTCTCACTTACAATATACTCTTTCTTTTTATATTATTTAAATATATATATCTTCCCTCTTTTGTTTTTAAAATACACGAAAGTACTATTTTCCTCTTAAGAAAATTATCGAGAAAATCGTGACGCTACCTACGAAGTCTCGCTCGTGCTACGAAGCTAGAGAAGAAAAATAAGTTACTTTTTTTTTAATTTCTTTGATTTCTCTTTTTTATTTTTTATTTTTTTGTTAATTTTCTTCACTTCTGTCTATTTCTTGTCTCTCTTTCGTTTCTATGTTTTTCTACGCGCCAGAAAGCGGCCGACAAAGTCGGTTACGGAGATTACAGCAAGAAGAACTCGAGGAGAACGGTCCAGCGATAACGGGAGGTGGATGCTGCGGAGGAGAAGACTCGCGTCGAAGTTTCATCTCTTCCACTTCCTCTTCTTTCGATCCCACGCGATCAACAACGTTATGCCGCTCGAGTTTCGCGAGTGGCCCTGTCATTTCCGGCTGCCATTCTCTTTTCGCTGATCTTGTCTTGTTCTCTTTTTCGCCTGCAAAGAATTAAAAGTGGAGCGTTAAAGAGAAGAATCCCCTTTCGTTGTAATTTTTCGATTTCCGCGATCGTTCCAAGAAACTTTTCCGGGAAAGAGTTCGCGAAGAACGGGTTACGGGAAATTATGCAGCAAGTTCGTGCGTTACGCGAGGGCGGGGCGTCAATTAACGCGGCGTTGTTTTGAAAATACTAATTGCATGTCCGGAAGCACGAACGGAGTCAAATTTCTTGCCACGAGTGGCCGAGCACGCGCGGTGACGCAACGAGGAACAACCGAGAAGGTGCAACGTCCTAATAACAACCGATTCTTTTTTTTTTAATATCACGCGGTTAGCCAGTTATTATTTATTAATACATAATCTTTCAGGAGAATCATTTTTTGGGTAGATAAAAATGATCGCCGGTTAATTTTGCTTATAAGATCGAGTATATAAAAGTTTAGTTTTACAAATGATTTTTAATAACATCATATTTGTGTTAAAAATAAAAATGATAGTATGATTCCTCTCGATAGCAGCGGAAATTATTCGCTTTCGTATTCATTTATGCGACTGCGAATCGACGCGCGTCTTTTTCTTTCCCTCTCGCGAAGGAGGAAGAATAAGAATCATTCTCGATTTTGATTACGTAAAATCCCCCTGGGTATCGGCTCTTCTTTTTTTTCCATTTGAAGACTATGATGCAAGAGAAAGAAAAAGAGAGAGAGAGAGGAGAGAGGAGAGAGAGAAAAAAGTGCGGCTAAAAAAAGCGATCGACCGTCCCTTATCCACTCGTTATCTGTTCTACGAGCGCGTAACTTAACTACTACGAACGAAAGAAAAGAACGGGGATTACCTTAAGAAGAAGAGCGAACGATTTGAAAATTCCCGCGAGAAAGTCAATGTGGTGTTCTTTTAAGTGACGCTCGAATAACGTGCTAATTTACTCGTGTAAACCCTATTGTTTCCTCGTTCTAAACGTTCTCGCGATAATTTCCATCGTTCTCCTAGAATAAAATGTTCATTTTCCTTGCGTGGGACATAACCAATATGGCGAATCGCAGGGTGAGAGGGAAAGCGCGGGAAAACTCGAGCGCTTCAAATTTCCAACCAACTTTCGAGCTTACTCGTATGAAGATAATTGGTTGGAAATACAACAACGATGCAAGGACGTTTTGAAACGTTGTATCCTCTTCGAGAGAGAGAGAGAGAAAAAAAAAAATCACTTTTATCGAAGATAAAGCATAAATTTTCCCCCCTTTTTTCCCCTACCACTTCTTATCTTCAACAATGGCGAATTTTCGCTAAACCGTGCCGCGGATAGATAAGATAATAGACGCGAAAAATAACCGAAACGATCTAATTTCGGTTTCGCTCGCTCGCGCGTTCGTAGCGAATCTTGCATGACACGTGCTCCTTAAACTTTCTCCTGCGTGTGTACGTTTATCGAGCGCGTTATCGGCGCGGAGTCTCGAGAGAGCCTGTCGGCAGGCACCTAAACAATAAAGAGGATTTAATCGGCTTGTTTGCCAGTTTCTTCGTTATCGCTACCGTTAGATTTCATTAGAAACTTCCGACGACCTTCCACGGGAGAGAAGACGAGCCGCCGGAGAGGCCTGAGCCACTCTAACAGGACTAATTGTTCGAACGCGCGATGTTAATCTACCGAAACCCACAGTCTCCATTTTTTCGTCCTTTTTTTGTGTTTGTTCGTTTAATTTTACATAACGAGGCGGTGAACATTTTTTTTTTTACGGCCAGGTGTGCGTACGAAAAAGAAAAGGATAAAAGAAGAACGATTAACGATGCCGCTAATTAGGGTAGATAAAAAAAATAACAGTGGGTAGTGGGACAGAAAGAGAGTGCGATGAAGATAACGCGATATGAATCATTCTACATTTTATATCACTTTCGAATAACTTTTACTCTCATTTCGCGTTATTTATACGTGAACAATATCTAACGGGAGCATCCCGTAGTGGGATGCAAATATATTCTCGAGAATGTGATAAAGAGAAAGGGAAAGAACGAGAGAGAGAGAGAGAGAGAGAGAGATGGGTTGATACGAAGGGTGAGTCAACAAAGTAATTTCTTATTTGCTGATTCTCAGGAAGAAACGTTTCGTATGATGGATCTAGAAATTACTTGACGAAAGGGGAACGACGATTAAGAGTACAATTTTCGAGCTCGCGCGCGCGCGCGCTATCGGACGAATGGCATTTCATCGAGGCGAGAAATGAAATATTAACTTCCAACCATCTTCTATGCAT
>JAIFRP010004405.1:2157019-2170151 GCA_032403825.1 Odynerus spinipes
AGAAAGAAAGATGAAAGAGAACCAGAGAAAGAGAGAGAGAGAGAGACAGTGAGTATACAAGAGAAAGAAAGAAAGAAAGAAGCAATAAAACAAGTTAAAACACGACTGTCCCGTGATGGCAGGTGCAAAGAGAAAGAGAGAGACTTTCCAAGCACAACTCTCTCATATTTAACCTCACTTCGCGTCTTTTCCTCCCTCTCGCAAAGATCAAAAATGATTTCACCGATTCGTCGAGTCTCGAGATTCGAGACTGGAGAAAAACGTGCACGAGTTGGAGAATGAGAGTGAGCGAGAGGGAAGATAGGTGCTCGAGCGAAGATGGTCGATGATTCTTTTTTTTCTTCTTCTTCTTATTCGTTGATACACCAGTAAGAAGATTCGACGGGAAGGATACGAGAGGACCGAGAAGGGGAAGAAAGTATCGTGAGTACTCACGAGAGAAGCTGTCTCCAAATGCGACGTTTTCTCGAGCGTGCTTGATATACTAGCCGAGCTCGCGCACTGTCACACTTTTCACGATCATCGTCACGAACCGCAGTGTTTTTATCGCGTATGGCTTCCTCTTACTTCAGAACGACAACGAGCGAACGGTGATACTCGAAACGAAAAAGCCGAGAGAAAGAGGGAAGATTGTTCGTTAAGGGGAGAAAAAGGCCTTGTCACATCCGTCGAAAGAACAGCCGTCTACGGTTGACTCTGGACTGACGCGCCTTCCGACGAGACCCCGACTGTCTTACCGACGCGCCGTCTGGTGGTGGATTGGTGGTACTATGTCTCGACATCTCCGACCTCGCCTTATCGCTTCGAGATACCGCTCATTTTTGAATCTCGTTTTGTTGGGGGATACGTTGGTTCTTCGTAAAAATTTTACTTTAATCTATATTACTTTTTTGTAATATGGCAAAAGTCGTTTTTCGTGTTCGAATTAGTATTGCGGAGAGAAGATATATTAGAGAGGTGATTGGTTTTCCGTGTCCTCGGAGATTTAACAAAATTTTTCGTTCAAATCGATTCCACGATTTTTTCTATTCAACAGTTGGGTGCACTGTTTGTAACGTCTAGTAAAAAGTCATCGTACTATTGGATATTGTTGAGTATATAACAAATGGTAAATTCGCTCGCGAAATTCGGGTCTAAGATACTTGTCGAGCATTAGTGCAAATAAGTTTGCGAAGGGAGGTAAGTTCGTGCTCGGGAATAAGATATTTGTTCTGATTTAACGAGATTCACTTATTTGGACAAAAAGTATAAGCGTCCATAGGTGGAGCTGCGACTACTCGATTAAGGCTCTGCAGTGATCGATTTGCCGAGATCCGTACGTAACGATACTCAACGGAACAACGGATGCAAAGTCGATAGCATCGTTACGTGCCGTGGTCGATAACCGATCGTGCATCGTTCTTTTCGAAGCGAGAAATTGAACTTCGATATCTATAAAATAATTCACCGAACCTCGTTCTGAGATATCGGAGTATCCGCGGCAAATTCGTTATCGCGCGGATATCCTAATACGTGTGAATAACTTTCTTGAGGGAAAACGTTTCGTTGAAACGTTACATTTTAAATTATGCAACGAAAGTCCACCATTTTGATAGGGATATGAAAATTCGAGGTACTACATAATATATCGAAAATACCTCAAATGCGTTCTATGCCGTGTCCGACACAATACATGCCGGTAGTTATGCATTTCGCGATATAATCATGGAAAGTAAGTCATTAACAGTCTCTAACAGCAGTAAATCAACTGCAACGGACGATACCAAGAGCGAAATGCATATGGTACTCGCCAAAATGATGGAAGAAAAGCATACTTATACTTATAAGAAATTAGTTGTACCTATGTCAATGAGAAGTATATACTGGAAATTTTTTGGATTTCCAGCGACGGATGACGGTGATATTCTTACTAAGGTGAAGATCGTTTGTATATTATGTAAGACACAAATTGCGTATAATCGTAATACCAGTAATTTACGAATGCACCTGCAAAATAAACACGCTCAAGAGCTGCTAGAGTTGGAAGCGAATACACCACCTCGCAGGCAAGTTCTTTCGCAAGAGGCAAAGGACCGTAGAGCGCAGAAAAGAAAAATAAAAGCAGAATTGACATCGGCTCAACATATTTATACCACTAACGCGGATGGTACTGTTCAGATCGACGGAGATATTCAATTTGTAACGGATCCTAATATAAGTTTATCTAATATGGAGGATGACATTGCCATTGGCCAACCGTTGCGTGTCATGATCAAAGGTGGTACAAATATAGGTAATAACAGTCAAAATGTAGCATTTCTCATGCCCGAAGACAATACTGTTCATCAGTCGAGTATAGATGGGAAAACAGTTTCCGATGCTATCGCGGAGTTCATTATAATGGATCTACAGTTACCTGAAGTAGTAGAAGGTCATGGATTTCAAAGGCTCGTGGCTACCTTACGTTCACCTTGTGAAATTCCTAGTAAAAATAAATTGGAAGAAGAGATAATACCAAAAATTTATGATACCTTTCGTGAATCTGTAGCGGCGACATTAACATGTATGAATAACGACGTTGGACTGACAATCGAGGAGTGGAGATCGAATTCTAATGAGAGTTTTGTGACTGTATCTGTGTATTATCAAAATGCTGGTGAAACTTCTTTAGAATGTAAGGTTTTAAGTAGTATACACGCACCTTTGGACTGGGATAAGCATCAGTGGAGCAATACTCTTGATTCTTTACTACTTGATTGGGATCTTAAAGTTGAGCGAATAACTGCAGTGGTTGTAGCAACATCGAGATCAGAATTATTGACTGCACTGTCCTCTAAAGGCTTAACACTGATCCCTTGTCTCCTTCACACGTTACAAGTCTGTGCTCAAGCATGCTTTGAAAATCCTGAAGTTGCTAGTATACTATCAAAATGTAGAACAATTATTGGAACTATTACAAGTCATTCAGCTGCATCTGCAGCTTTAGCTATGCAAGAGCAAATTTTAGAGGTATCGTATATTTTTTATTATATTTATTTGTAATATTATGAAGTGCGTATTCATAATTAAATTTAATATATATTTTATGTTATAAAGCTTGAGGAAAACACTATGGTAATGGATTATCCTAGTGTCTGGACGTCCACTTACAATATGTTGGAACAAATGGTGTTAAGACGCAATATTATTACATCCATACTAGAAAGTATAGAAGGCAATGAACAAGACGCTATTGACCTTACTCCTGATCAATGGAAAATAGTAGAAGATCTTGTAAATGTTCTCGAACCCTTTAAAGTTACTATTATGACGCTCAGCGAAGAGAAAATGCCTTTGATATCTCTTTTAAGGCCATTACTTTGGCAATTGGTATCATCTCACCTTAAAGTAAAAGATTCCGATAGCGATACAGCAAGATCTTTTAAAGAATCTTTGTCTGATATGCTGTGTGAACGGTACGCAGATTATAATGTTACTCTTCTTCTTCAAATTGCAACTACTCTGGACCCAAGGTAAATAAAATTAAATCAGATTTTGTACGAATACAATGATTATGATTTATTATAATTAAACGCTTTTTTAAATGTACATTGATAGGTTTAAGCAATTACCATATGCTACAGAAGAAGATAAAAGTTTAGTTGCAACTCCCATAAAAGAAATGTTAACAAAATTGATTCAAGCAGAAAGTGGGGATACCACTATCATTAAAGTTGAGGAAGAACAAACAAACAAAAAGAGCAGATTATCAGGTATAATATTTCTCTTAAAAAAGTAAGAAATTTAAAAAGAAAAAAAATGTACTAAACTTGTAAATGTATATAGGTATGGAGCTTTTACTTGGTGGTTTGTGTGCTACAAAAAATGGAATGCCAGCAGAAGAAAAAGCTGATCTCGAGTTGGTGCAATATCAGTCGGAATCAACGGCACCTCTAGATTATTGTCCCTTACAGTGGTGGGCCAAAGTTTCAGCAAAATGTCCAAATCTTGCAAAACTAGCATGTAGGTATAATTGTGTTCCTGCTTGTTGTGCACCACCGACTCGTATCCCCGCCGAAGTACAAGTTTTATACGACACGAGACGAGCTGCCTTACCACCTCACTTAGTTGATAAATTACTTTTCCTTCATGGCAACCATACAGTGTGATTAGACTTATATGTTGCTTATATGATCTTGAAAATATCAATAAATAATGCCACTCGGAGATTATTTTGTATATAGAAACGGGCATAGTATAATTAAATACACATAGCATCTAAATTAGATAAGTACTCTGACATATTGCACTTGCGATATGTTACAATGACTCTAAATATTCTGTATGAATATTTTGTGGTTATACACGATAAGCAAACGATTTCATAAGAACATCAGGTTAATGCTAAAGCAACGTTTGACCAAAGTCTGATGTATTTTAATATCTTGCGATTTCACGAGGAAAACCAAAAAAGTATTTTGAGGTCAATTGTATTATAGTCCTGTAAATTTATTAATATGTATTATACCTTGCTATAATATTTACTTCGTCAGTCATTAAATTTTAATCAAAATACAAAGATAACTTTACATCTTTAAAGAAATAGACTTTTAGTATTTTAGGAAGCATTGTATAGGCATAGATTATAAAAATATAAAATTTTTCTAACACGCACGAAATATCGTAATTTGTACAAACTGGTCAAGACAGAGTTAGAACTCAAATACATTAAGTTATTAATCTGTACAGTGCTATAAAATACAATTTTTTTAGAAATTAAATATACTTTGTGATATAATGATAAACTCATTACCACAATTTATTATACAAGATATTCAATAAATAATTTACACGAAGCATTATAATTTGCTAACCAAAGTATAAGACATTTAATTGTATATTTAATTACAATTTAAATTACCTTTTTTGCATTAAGTTTATGCATTTTTTTTATTGAGTTTTTTTTTCTTTAATATTTCATATATTAATCAGTTATCATTTATAATAATAATTAGAAGTTTTGTTATTAGATAGAATGGTAGTTTAATACTATTTTAGTAGATTAATTCGTAGAAAGAGTAAGAAATAAGTATATATAGAAAATAGAAGAACTTTGATATTATTATATAATGAAAATCATATGCAATTTCATTTTATTGTTAAACAGTGTTGTATCATAAAGTTTCATGTTATGTTTTAGTAACTTATTTTAGATAAGCAAGTGTTTATTAAAGCACACTTAAGCAATAATAATTTATGGCATTAAATTTTCAATTTATTAAGTAGCATAGTTTTATGGTATGGTTGTGTAAATTTAAGCAATTATATTGCCATTTAGAAGAGGAAGAATTTCGAAAATTCGTAAGGCTATTTTATAATAATTGTTCTCTAAGCTGTACATAATTGTTAAGTAAAATTATAAGTTTTACATCCCGTGCGACGTTAAGTGAAGAAATGTAAAAACTACGTACAGATTTAAAGATCGATATTTTTTATTGTACGTAATATAAAACAACAAATCAAATTACAACTGTACAAAATAGATTTAGTACAGAAAAAATTGCTTTGCTTTATCACCAATTACATTTTTTTTTTACGTGATTCGTTCAACATTTTATCGCATCAAAGAATTATTTATGTTAGAATTTTAAATAAATTAAAAATATTACCAAAATGATCATGATCTTAGAAAATATTTTGAATAGTTTTTGCTTTTACTACTATTGGTATATGATGCACAATATCATGATAACTTCCAATTACAGTCGATACATGCACGTTCAATGCAATTACTACAAAAATTTGAGCATCTTTACCTCGTGACTATTAACATCACAACTATGATCTACAACTACCTGTCACTAAAGACTACCTCACAAAAAGTGTAGAATCATTGTAGAATAACATGCAGTTTCATTTTAAGTAGTAACATAGAAGTAAACTGTGAAAGACCATCAATATCATAAATTAAGTGATTATGTTTTCCAATACATATACCATCTGCACACACTTAACATCAATTATTTATTAATTACACGATCGTGTTGATTAGCAATTCACGTATTTTATATAAATATGAAGTTCCTTGATATTTTAACTTTTTCCTGGAAGAAAATAAATATTCATAGAAGACTTAATTGTTTTTCTACCCAACTGGATCCTTCATAAAACCTTGGGTCTGCGATTCTTAGAGATGCTCTTTTGTAAAAGTAATAATAGAAAACTGCAACTTTATTACGATGATAGATGAAAATAGTGAATTATTTAAGTCGATAGAATACATATTAATTGATTAGAGCTATTTAGAATTACACACCTATTCTATGAACAGCATATAAAGCACGAAATCCTTTTGTCCAGTTATGTACTAATGGATTGGACCAATGTAATGTAACATGCCATGTATGTAGGATAATACTTAGTACCAAGTATGTAATACATACTAATAATGTCGTACGAAAATGAATATACAATAATTGTATCAATCCTGCCTAAAAAAAAATTTGTATTGAATATATGTAATCATATCAAGTTTTGTAAATAATTAATGTAAGGAATGTCTGATTACCTGAAAAATGTAAGTGGAAAAAAAATTAACCAAAAGTATGGTAAGGCCCACAATAAGGCAAAAATCTTGAATACTGAGAAAATAAAAAATATTTCAATAATTTTTTTTTTTACAATAAAGGTTGCAAGAAAAAATTTACATACACATAAAGAACAAGTAAATTGGTTGGATGTTCCCTGGCGAAACTTGAAAAAGAATTAACGCATATGTCAAACAATAAAATAAAATATTGTACGATTAGAATCGCAGAATATTTTTTTACACTTAGACTACCCATTTATTCTTGTTGATAATCAAGTAGCAAAATGAAATCATTTACATAACCTGATATTTACAAAAAGTTAAAAATCTAAAATTAAGATGCACTTGCATCGCAACTAACAGCAAGCGTAATCAAACACGGTGTTTATGTTTATAGATTGAAGGTTGTCATGGCAACGCGTATACCCGAGGAGTGGGGAGAAATTTTACCTATCGATATTACCAATATTCCTAACGTCGATTTATCGATACTTTAATATGGTTGTCCTGTAGATGGCAAAGTAGTCGCCTATAGTAATAATAATGGCCGCATGCAGTGCCCTGTGTATTGTTTACTAATAGCATATACAAAATGCTTAACCACAAATTATTTTATAATACTGTCTTATCACAAACATTTTCCCCTGAAGGAAATCACCTTGCGGCAGGAAATATCTATGGCGATATTTCTATATTCGAGTAAGTGTACTTGTAACTTAGAAAAATGGGATTTTAGTTATGTTTGTAGTATAGGTTATGTTTCGAAAAATTTGATTTAATTATTGTAATCTTATTTTCAATGAAATATAGTTTAACCAAAGTACTGGCACCACACAAAGTCGAAGACAGTGAATTACAAGGTCCCAATTATCGCCTGACTGCATATCCTGATCAACATGTGGAAAGTATGTTAACGACTGACAATTTTCTAGTCACCGGTACAATTGGTGAAATATCAGGATGGGATTGGAAAGTTCTTACTTCCAGTAAAGCTGCAAAGACTAAACCTTCCTGGGTCGTTCAGATCCCAGCTAATAAGTAAGTTCTGTCAAATGTTCAATTATTTAAATATTGTAAATTTAAAGAAGCGTTTAACCTATGCTATATTTTCAGGGACAGTTATGAAAAGCCCGATGTGAATTTTATGGTATACTCCAAATCGAATAATACTTTGTACGTCGGATGTGGGGACAACAATATTTATGTCATAACTTTAGAAGAGGGAAAGATATTGAGAACCTTACAGGGTCACACAGATTATATTCACTGCCTATCTTTAGCGTGAGTCTATTTTTTATATCAGTTTTTAATGACCCCTACATAGCGATTAATAATCACATTATTACAGGGGTAGTCAACTAGCGTCGTGTAGCGAAGATGGATCGGTAAGATTATGGGACCTAAGAAAAAAAGAAAATACAAACATCCTGAATCCACACATGGTAGATAAAGTAGCACGTCCAAAATTTGGTAAATGGATAGGTGCCGTTGATTTCACAGAAGATTGGTTGGTAAGTGATCAGTCTTTATTTTATATACACGCCTTCTTGGAGCATTTCGCATTAACATATAAATAATTATACGTATGAAGTTACTAAAGGAATAATATTTTCAGCTCTGCGGAGGTGGGCCTAGTTTATCTTTATGGCATATGCGAACGATGGAACCTGCAACGGTATTCGATCTCTCCGATCAAGGAATTCACGTTGCACGCATATACGAAGAACGCATTATAGCGGCCGGTGCGGCACCTCACGTAAACCACTTGACCTATCAAGGAGAAACATTAGCTAAGGTACCAACGTCGAGTAACACAGTTTATTCTATCGTCTATCAAGAAACACCGCAAAAGGTGCTTAGCATAGCAGGCTCCTCCAACAATCTAGACCTGTGTACAAACTTTAATTACAGGGAGATGACTTTAAAATTTGCGTAATAAACAATTTTATATTTAACCGAGTGATTCATTAAACGTTTTTTTTACAAGAAACTTTTTTAAACATTATTACACATTGGCGTATAGAATGCGCGAACCCCACGTAGCTTGTGGGCAATATCGATGATTAATTATCGACCTTTAAAGTGCCATCTAGTGGTCGAACGTCCGAACTAACCTTGTGGGCACACCCCTGTAGAGAGGCAATATTTGCAAAAGCCTACATATCGATGAAATCCACGTGTGCCGTACAAACGCATATTACACGCCTATGTTATATCATGAAAAATGAGCGTCATATAATCTATAGCTTCACGGGTAACTCTTATAGAAACAGTTACGACAAAAATACAATCTCCTTCGTCTTCGTAATAAATATATTACCGCGATAACACTTTTCACACCGCGTAAAATTTTATACAAAATATACAACGATCCCATATTTGGCTTCTCGCGTGTCCTTCGCCAAAAAACGAACGAATAAAAAAAAACATGACTGGATTCTTTTCTAAATCAGATAACTTATAAGAAGCCATGACCAGCTACCACAGCAGGTATGAAGCCTTCTCTGCCTTCTCGCGATCGGACCCAAAACCAGTCGCTAACGTGGTCGCTAAGAAGAGCAACAACGTCGCCTTTAGAAACGCTCAAAGAATTTGTACCACGACCCTCGTAATCGCTACGTATCACAAGCAGCGTATGCCTGGCTCCTTTCGTTTTGGCATTCGCAGCTGCTCTTAAATACAATCTATCGACGCTACGTTCTCCACAGGCGGAAACCGCATCGCGAGAACCTCGCCTCACTCTTGTGTTTCTACCTCGTGCACCGCATTCCGATCTGGTGTCCCTCAGCTTTTCGGTATCCGTCATGTTACCTGAAAACCACGATCGAGGTAAATACGTACGAGTTCGATTTGGGTTCTAGTTTTTGTCGATTAATTTCGAAGCAAGCAGTTAATCGATTATTTATGGGACATATTATTTGTAACCGTTAAAGCCCATACCTAGCGGACGTGGGAAAACATCAGTGGAGTCCTCCCAACATGGCCCACGAGTAGGTTGTGGCAATATGCCTAATGGTAAACACGCCGCATATCCAACGTAACCTTCCTGCCCGTGTGGCGTTTGTACGTACAACCAACTTTGGTTTTTGAAGACCGCATTTACTACAGTTCCTAGTGGTAAGGCCATCTCGTCCTGGGTGCCACCTTGGGTTTGGTACAGGACCGATGGGAAGGATAAGACTACTGGGATGTTTGCTGGTCTCTCGATGGAAGCCTAGAAAATGTATTTAAAAATTACTTCACTCTTTTAACGAACGATGCCGCAATTCCGATGATAGAATTATTCTTACTTTTGTTAAGAAGGCATCCAGATCAGCGATCTCGTAACCGAATCTACTGGGAGGCCTCGTTTTGTGTGGACGTTTCGTACGCCTGTGTCTGTGCTTGTCACGACTGCTCGGAGTGGATGTTGATTCGCGGGACACGAGTGACGGCTCGGACACGGCCTTCTTTACTTTTTCTTTCTCTCTCGTGTCCTTCGCAGTCACGAATTCCTTTTCCGAATACTTGTCTAACAGACTATCGATCGTTTTGTCGTTAACGATCGCCTCTTTGCTGATGGACTGCGAAAGCGAAGGAAATCAAGCCACGTTGAGTATTATTAATCAAAATCGAAAGAGACGATCGCAAAAGTAACGAGATATTAAATTATTGGACGATACCTTCTCCGTCCTATCGATCTTCTCGATTCGATGTAGAATCTTCTTCTCTCTTTTCTCCTGTCCCACGACGTTTTCTTTGCCGGCGTCCTTTTCCTTCTCGGTTTTTTTAATACTTCTCCTCGAGGACACATCTCTACTGTCGCGTGAAAGCGTGTCGTGATGAACGCTCGTCCCTGTGCGAGATGAAAACCACGAAGATGTTCAGAACTCGTTTGTTTCGTTAAAAACAAAAAAAAGAGAAAGGAGGAAAAATTCTACTCACTCCGACACGAACCTGTCGTATTTCCATTCGAAACGGAATGATTTCCGTTGCCGGTGGCAGGCTGCTGTTGCTGTTGCTGTTGCTGATGCTGCTGTTGCTGCTGCTGCTGCTGCTGTTGCTGCTGCTGGCCACGAAGGACCCAAGTCAACGAGATCTTAGGACGCAAAAGTGTGCTTGGCCGTTGCCCCATGCTCCTCGTCGATGCAACGGGCGTCAAGGGCGTCGTGGGTGTCGACGACCTCGATGGTGATGGCGACCTTGAGGTGGCTGTCACCACCGGAAGTGGACAGTTCGCCACCAGGTCCACCGTCTGCATCGAACAGCCATTTTCCTATAGCAAACGAACCGGAGAGTAGTAAAATTATTTATTTATAATATAAAGAAGCCAAAAGTTATGATTTTATTTATTTATTAATTTATTTGTATATGATTACTTTTTAATAGGAAAATACATTGAATTGGTTTGGCATAATCATCATTTTGTCGCAGTAAAACGATTATAATTTTAGATCGTCTTTTGAGCATCAAGAAAGCGAGATTAATTTCCTCCTCGTCTTTTTTCTCTCGGGCGAAGAAAATTACTTCTACGAATGAAACCGAGAATGTTTTTCCCGGAACAATTAAATCCACGGGTCCGTGCCAGGCGTATAGAAAATCTTGTCACACGAGAAACAAAGGAAAGAGAAAGAGAGTGGCAATCATCCTTGAGAGTTTTTCGCTTATCACGATGATGACAGGGTGGGAGAAAGTCGCAGCGGAAGTCGCCACTCGCTACTCGTCCACACGAGTGTGACGCGCGATCGCATGTTTTCGGGGTGCACGAAATCTCGTAAGATTATTACACGGGTTCCCTATCCTCAGCTCGATGGAATCATTACGTCCTTTACGAAGGAATCGTCGAAATTTGACGTTTCGTGGAGAAAAGAGAGACATTTCTTTTCCTTCTCACTAATGAGCGGTTATATACATCGATCTTCTTCATATTTTTAGTTCTTTTCAAATCTCCGTGAGACATAGCCGAACTTAACGATTGGATTCTTCCATTGTTAAGAAAGAAATCGGTACAGCGACACAAAGTGAACGTCGTTCGTATTTTTGCGTATTTTTCGAAGAATTTTTCATTCCTTTAATTTCAATAAAATTGCTGGCCAACACGGAAGATTGTTTGTACATTTTCAGAAACTCGTGAACGTATATCGCGTGGTGATGAAAATTTATAATCTACCGAGCTGTCTCATTATTTTTTTATAAATGTCAACCATCGACAACCACTATTCATCGTTCGAGTCAACAGACTTTCCACGGAGATCGGAACTTGGCCGCAGGGAACTGAACGATAATCTCGTCTGACGAGTATCTGTAATGGGTCTGACCATTATTGGTATATTCTACTGAAGATGGACCGAAGTATACAGACATTCGATCAAAGTTTCAATAAAATTAGACAATTATTCCGCGAAAGAAGAATGAAAGCTGACGATAAAAAAATAAGTCATTTAGTAAGAAAATAAGATGGAGTCGTAATAATTTGCTAGAAATCATCGAGTATCTATTTCTCGTTATTCCTCGAAGTCCGTCGAGGTACCATAGCTCGTGCTTCCTGAAGAAGCCGTTATACATGTAACATTATCGTCCTCTTCTCTCGATGTAAAGAAAACAAGAAAGAAAAAAAAACGAAAAAACGGAAAGAAAGAAAAACCGATAGGAAACGATTTTCTCTCCGAGTCCCCCGTGCGTGTTAAACTTGCACTGGAATTCTCGGATAGCGCGCTCGCTTGGTCTCCGATAGAAATCGTTTGGTAGAGTAAATTGCACTTCCGCGATCACGGATTCACGGTGGGCAATGGTACTATTAAATTCTCGCGATAAATTGCTACGCGAGTAGGGGAAACTCGCGAGTAGTGTCACGAGTGAGAAATCGTGGACGTTATTAATACGTTCAACGAGTTTATTTCGATTAACACCGGAATTGAATTATCCCACGCGCGCAAATTCATTTTGGTTCGTTCTATAAAGCATAGAGAGAGTGCGGATACGCAAACACGGGTATCCAAATTTACGATCGTCGCCCCCATCGCGTAAATATTATACGTCGTGCGATGTGAAATTAACGAAAGTCGTAAACTTTCCCCGAGATTTCTTTCCAGCGTCCGCGAAATTTCGCACCTCCGAGAAAAATTCGGTCACCTTCGGACTTTACTTTCAATAAAATTCAATTTATTGGACTACTTTTTTTTCCAGGTCGTCGGGACGTTCCGCGAAGAAGGACGAATGCAGTTCTGCAATTTTGTAGAAATATTTTAATATGAATTTTCCCGAGAACCCGTTCGACCTGTTGATCCGGAATGATATATCGCGAATAATTACGTTTCGCGTTCGGTGTGACTCGGATTATACAGGTGTGCTCATAAAAGTTGTTTTGTAATGAAACTCTGATTTATGTAGTGAACGTGTAATTACGGAATATCGATATGAACGGACGACGTGGGAGGAATAATGTTTTAATCCATTTTGCGCCTCTGCTACGTGCTTCCGGCATTTTTCTTCATTTATATATATGTATTTATAGCTTCGAATGTCTTCGAGCGTTTTCTCTACCACTTGCCACACCATGGAGGAGAAAGAAAGAAGAAGATAAAAAATGGGAGCAAAAAAAAGAGA
>JAIFRP010004405.1:2174611-2190572 GCA_032403825.1 Odynerus spinipes
CTCTCTCTTTCTATCTCTGTCTGTCTGTCTCTTTTGCTATCTTTATCTCTTTTCAGCATACAGCTATAATCCTACATCGCGTTCGTCTCCTCTTACGGAGACAGGATTTCCTGTGCGGCATCACGATCCAGGATAGAATCTTGCTTGATCGGCTCGGTTATTAATTTCGAGCCGGTAAGCTTGGAAGCCGGGAGTAACCCGTTTTGAAAAAAGCTATATCAAAAAGATGATCGATGCGTTGGCCAAAGGAGAACTCAAGAGTTGCACTCGGAAAATCGGTTCTTTGATCTATCGATCCAGCTTGAAGAGATTAATACGTTCATCGTTCGATGCCTTTTGCGCTTCTTCACGTGAAGAAGGATCGCGACTCTGGCTACCAAGTTAATTATCGGCTCTATTAAAGACCCTTGTATGTATCTTAAAGATAAGCGATAAATTCATCGCTAGGACTCAATCGGATCCATCGATACGTTTATTAGCCAAGGATTTTTGTGATTCGGGATCTTTGAGTTAAGTGGCTTGAAAGGAACGAGCGATAGCCGATAAGATCACAATTTTATGGGTTTACAAATTAGGATCGAGTTAAGACACCTAATAAAGCGTAATAATCATTATTCCTATAACATACGTGGTCTTGTGGACACGATATCGCAGCGGTGTATAAATATCGTGATTTATAAACGAGAAAATATGAAATATGAATTGCGAGGATCGCGAATCGACAAGTGGGCATTAAATCGAGATTAAAATCGTCCGAGATTACCAAGCAACGAAGAAAAAAAAAAGAAGAAGTAAATTCGTCAAAGTGGACGAAATAATGGGCAATTACTTTATCCAGGTTGAAATCCCTCGGGATAGAGTGGAAGAAAAAGAAAAAAAAAGGGCGTGAGTGTTGGCGAAATATTTAAGATACGCGATGTTCATCGCGGCCGAACGCGAAGTATAATGGACGAAGATGGGCTCTCGCAGGTTAAACACAGTATTCGAGTTCGTGACTTATGGGATTCGATCGTGTATAGGAGGCGCGCATTCTACCTACAAATTTACTCGTTTACTCGCTTCGCGGAATGCTACGGAGTCCTTTTAAGGGGGAAGACGTACGATAGCTGCGAAAAATGAGATATGCGTGGTAACAGCAACGATCGAGAATTGCGCCGGGCAAATTTATTGCTTAGCTACACCAAGTGACGCGGGGTGAGGGGGTAAATATATTCCATCGCGAAATTAAAGTTCCAATTAATCCTCGAAGTCTATTCCCAACCGAATCTTGACACTTGGTACAACGGGCAAGAATAATACAAAATATGTCAACGCTCCGCCATTTTTTTTCCTTCACATTTTTTTTTAGACGACCCTTACGAGAAGGGGGTCGACATCTCAAGCGCGCTCGGGCATTTCGCGCTGCCATAAAACATAATGGACGCCAATTTGACATGGGTTCTGTAGGAGAGTTACGAGCGTACGGAGCTCGAACTTCCTGTCGTTTCGCGGGGTGCTAAAGGGAGACCGTAGCGAGCGCGCGTGTGCGCGAGACCACCGGACGGCAGTGGGCTTTGCACGCACGTGCAAACCACCACGTGCTACTGTGCGGTGTGTCCATCATTCAACCACCTATAAAGCTTCTCTCTCAGGCTATCCTTTGTCTTTGGAAGCGTATGCGAACTCCGGCCGGTAACATCCTTTTACATTTCAAGTTACGTAACGTTTAATAAATCTCCTGTATAATAAATATCATATTTGCAACGATCGGTGGAAGGTCGAATAAAATTGCCGTCAATTATCCAAGCGCTGGGAAAGGCGTTTCGATATCATTCAAAAGAGACGCGTCAGCGTGAGCGAGAGTCGATCTCCTAACTCGTTTCCACGAACATCTACATCAACTTCTATCACAAAAAAGAAGCTTACCTGGGCAACGGAGCTTCTAGTTCTTTCGAGCGATGATCAATGATACGGTCGAGTACCTACACGCAACCATCTCTCGGAAAGTCATTAACATTTAGCGGATAATCACCGTTAGCACTTGATTAATGAATCGTAGAGTTATGACAGAAAAGCACGTTGTCCACCCTTAAAAATTTCCCTGCGAGTCGAGTATGATTTATCAAGCGACATCGGAAGATCTTATTACAGGCTACACTCGAGATCTTTCGTTAGCATCGCACACATGGAGACACACGGACACACTTTATAAATATAAAAGCCGAGCATCTCTCCGATAGTTTCTTTCGAATAACGCGAGGCCATCATTCAACAACGCGATCACTCTTTCATTTCCGTCTCTAAATAAAACTCGCCGGGTGAATCTCACGATCACGTGCAATTTTAATCCGGTCGATCGAGTACTGGTTCTTGAAAGTAACCGATCATGAATACCGCACGATCGAAATATAAACTCAGCCCCCTCTCTCTCCCTCCTTCTCTCGCTCTCGCTCCTTTCTCTCTCTCTCGTTTTATTTGTACATCTCTGTCGTTTTCTCGAACAGACGGTGGATCGATTAGTCCGTGCGCTGTTCGCGTCCGAGGGATGGTACAGGTGTACTATAGGTTATCTCACAGGTGCAGCTCTGACTAGACTAAAGGCGGGAGCATGCTCGTTCGCAGCGAGTACTCTAGGAGAGATGAGGGAATGAGAGTAAGAGAGAGAATAAGAGGAGAAGAGAAAGAGAGGAGGCAGGATCCTTCGCGTTGCTTCGATTGGTCCATGCTTCCCGCGAAAACGACCCGGCCAATCGTAATAACTGCGCCTCCTAACTCTTGGGTATCGAGACGAGAGAGAGTGAGAGAGAGAGAGAGAGACGTGTGTGTATGCGAAGAAGAAAAGAAGAGTAGGAGGAGTAGGGGGAGGAAGAAGGGCTGACCGCCGGGTCCGTATACTTTCCAAGCTTCGATCTTTCTCCCTTTTCCACCATTATCCGCTCGTGCCAAAGGTCGATCCGTAATTTATCCGGCAATCCCTTACGCAATAACCTCGAGATACTTTATATAACAATATCGTGCTTGATACCGCACGTATCTATAATATATACTCGTAGATATTTAGGTCGGGATAGGTCTATTAAATATATCTCATTTTTCTGAATAATAAAAAAAGATAAGGACAACGTTAAACCGAAGATTATACGTTTTGGAGAATTTCTGAAGTAGATGTAGGGAGTTCAACGATCAAAAAATTACATGCCTCCAAAAGAATATAATAATTACATAGCAATTATGAAAATATCCCAAACACGAGGAAGGAAGATGTTCAAGGGTCTCGCGGACCTGCTAAGGAATACAAAATAAATAAATAATATTTCGGTGGAGCAACGAAGAGTATCATCGCGCCTCTTGCGTCGGATGTTCGTGAGAGTGGCAGTGGTAAGAGGAAGGGCTGCTTGAAGTTAGCGGAGGGGAAAGGGAATAAGGTGGAGGAGGGCCTTGCGACCTCTGACACTCCTGGGAACCACGATGGGCCCGAGGGCTTCTCCGAGAAAGAAGCTCGGGAATCCGGCGGGCCCACCCGTCCGAAATACTTCCACGATGGTCTGCATCCATTGGTGTACACCAGCAGGCACTCTTTTTTCTTACTTCGATACGAGGAGTC
This sequence comes from Odynerus spinipes, assembly GCA_032403825.1. Lineage (NCBI taxonomy): Eukaryota > Metazoa > Arthropoda > Insecta > Hymenoptera > Vespidae > Odynerus > Odynerus spinipes. The sequence goes on from JAIFRP010004405.1 coordinate 2,178,195, forward strand.
TACGTATCTCGTTTTTGCTTACCTTGCACGGGTCGATCGGGAATTAAATCGTCGCTCGAGCGCTCGGCAGCACATCTCTTCGGGAAGGTCCAATTACACGCGCGCAATTTTCGTAGAAAATCAGTTTTTCAAGTGGGTACTCAAATTTGATGGGTTACCTTAGCGGACGAAACGAGTTGACTCACCCTGTATAGCAGATATTTTAACGATCTTTACTATTGTAAAATCGAAAAAAAGAAGAAATCGTCGTTTATTTTATCGAAAGTTTCCCGAAAATTTCGTTCGAAGCTTCGGAGAGACCCGAGCGAGCTTTCGATTCTCACGTAGCACAAAGGAGCATAGCGCGTGTGGTTAACATCGAGGCATCGTCTTCTTCTTCATCGTCCACTCGCTCGCTCGCTCAACGATATTTTTGTCGGCGCGGGCAAGGATTTAAGGGGCAAGCAGGCGCAGAAAGCGCGCGAGCGTGTAATGGTGATTGAATGCGGCTAATGGTCGTCCCGTACGGGACTCGGGGCCCTCCGAGATATACGTTATGACTCGAGCATAACATTTACCGGGTGGTAAACAGGCACGCATAAACCTTCGAAGCCTCTTCGAAGAGGCTCGTTCGCGAAAGGACGAGGACCCAAAAATCAGCGAGGATACGTCCACTCTACGCCGATCCAATTCTCTTTATATTCTCATCTTTTTTTTCCTTTCTTTCTTCTTTTTTGCAGTAGGTACTTCTTAACCCTGACTCTAGTGCCTTTCGATGCCGTGGATATTAATCTTGCGATAAAAATACGGAAGAGAGTTCGTCGCGTCGAACGTAGACCGCAAAAATTAGTATAAAATGTCGAAGCGATCGTCGCGACACGATTACGATGAAATTGCAGTTCTGGCACGAACAGGATGCGGGGCTAAGCAACGTGAAATTTCAATCTTCCACCTTTTACTATAAATGTCAGTCAAATTGTCTCTTCGGACAGGCTCGCGAAGTCGGAACGCGTGTGGTCCACTCGGTTTATTAAGTCCACCCTCGACTAAAAGAGCCCAAGGCGCTCCGGTATTTCGGCACGTGAAAGAACGGTAAAATGACTCCGAGAGGAAGGGATTGATACATCCGTAATTGATATTTTATAGCCGCTTTTATAACAACAATAACGATCGATATAATTTACGACAATAATTTATGTTTTATCGAGCTCGCGTTATCGGTATCGCAGGCGGACGAGTGTAACGCAAAAGAAAGGGAGGAAAGAATCATTCGTGGAATCAATCATTTCCGTTCGGAGATGTCTTAATAATCTATCGGGTGACGTGTAGAATCGGCGTAAGGAAACCTGGGAGACTTAATTGGCGATAGGAATCCGAATCCGTTTCCACTATCCTGCTAAGTTTCCTAAGCCAAGCGCAGCCAGCAATCCCGGAGATCGTTAATTTAATGAAACTCGCCAAAGAACTCGCATTCCACGGTAAAAATACGATCCCATAGAGTTTTCTATCCCCCTGCAGCGAAAAACTTAGAAACTCTCTTAGATTGGTTGCCACAGGAGGACCGCAGGGACGGACGACGCGAACCAATAGTACTTATAGATTCCTTCGAGGCTACCCGCTTTAACGTACGACGTGTTCCAAAGATTTACCTTGCTCGCGTATTGCGGAATCCATCTACGCGGCTATTAAAGACACTGTGTCTTACTCTCGGTATCGAAAAAACGTAAGAATGTAGCCGTCGGTAGTGGGGTCGAGAAAAAAGGGCAGGAAATTGGATCGAGTGTGCCTCGAGACGCGTATCTCGGTTAAAGCTTTGCAAAGAACTCAGCTCTGCCTGATGCTTGTTATCGAAGGTGAGCGAAGCTTAGCTTCGGAGATAGGAAAGGAAAAAGAAATTGGTCGATGCAATTTCTTCGAAACGATGATATTCCAATTTTTCTTTACGACACAGCTCCAATTGCGGCTTAGCTTACAACGTGATCGACGTTTCGACGTTTTACCTTAATCGTCGACCTCGGACTCCGTTAAAACGCGTATTAAATAAAATACTTTCCCCAAAAGAATATTTCATTTCGCGGGAACGAGTCTCTTGTTACGGCATCGGCTCTTAAAGTAAATCGTGTAAGCCGATTTTGCGAGGAGACTTAAAGAAGAGAGAGAGAGAGAGAGAGAGAGAGAGAGAGAGAGAGAAGTCTTCGTACTCGTTCTTTCGATCCTCTTAACTTACCACGTAACGATCATCCAAAGACGAAGCTTCGTTCCTGTTGTGTTCATCGCGTGTACGCACGCAGTCGTACGTATAAATGTGCGCGCGCTCAGCGCAATGTACGCCATATTAATTACAATCATTTCCTGCCACTTATGCCCGAGCGAGATTTAAATTATAGATATCTACTATACGGCGTGGTCGAAAGGGGGGACTGGAGTGGGGTCCTGACTCGCTTCGAGATTACAGGGTGCGAGCGAGTATTTCAGGAATCAAACTCGCGTCATAACTCTCGGGTCATGGGTCAATCTATCCCTCCACCCTCCCGCTCTCGACCCTCTACCCGTTGATACGATCTTCGAAAATCTTCCGATAAATCGATACTCCGAAAAGGGATACGCATCTTGGACGCTATTGTTCATCGGTGATGATGTCGGATCAATATTCAACTATGTTTCGACACTCGTAAGTGATTTGTTTACTTTTTATTTTTATTTTATTTATTTATTTACGGGTATAAGAGCCTTTTGGTACAAAATGAAAGTGTAAAATATGTACATTACAAAGATTTAATTTTAAAGATATTTCTAAATTTTTAATTTTATTTTTTATTTAAGTTTAATAATAATTTTTAATTCTTTACTTTTATTTTAAATTATCGTAAATTCAGGAGAGCAAAATTGTTGGGAAAATTTCAACTCAGCCGGTTCTTGCACTCAGCTCCGCGATTGTGAATGGCGTGCAATAAAAAAACAAGGAAGATAAAATTCAGAGTGCATAAAGTTTGCGATTAGCAAATTTCGATTACTCCGCATGTTGCACTGACTCTGTGTTATATATTATGCTAATGGGCTGGTATTCATGCGTCAAGTTTGACAAGTAAGAAAGGTGAACGCGCGGACGATGAGTCTGCGATCGTTACAAAATCACACGAGGCATTGTAAGATCTCGAGAATTTGATCGAAGCGGCATCGAGATGGCTACGAGAGATTCAATCGATTTAACGAGCATTATCGTTGCTCGATCATCGATGATGCTGCCCTTTTTTTTTGCTATGACATTCAATTTTCCAGCCAGCTAAACACCGACATGTCTGCCCATTGCCGTCCATTACCACTCGCCGCATAATAACACGAGAAACACGGTAGGCCGTAAGTGAATAACGAAAACGCTGAACTATCGCGAAGATCGAGAATAAAAAATGTAAAAAAATTCCGATGTTATTTAATCCGATAGATCGAAATAATTTCAAGAAATTGCCAGCTACTTTTACCGGCACGCATATTCCTAATAAATCAAGTTACCGTATCTCCACGTACGACGGGCCGAGAAATGTTCTTAACAGCGTCGTGTTTCATACGAGATACGGAAATTTATGTTGAGAACTGCCGCGAGTTCCAACGAGAGAGAAATCGCAATACGATGATATCCGAACAAGAGGCTCGAGTATTATATATTATCCGGTATGGTTAAGAAGAATCATTACAGATTTTACGATCGAGCAAAAGGCCAGAAAGGAGGCATGAAAAATTGCACTTTTTGCATGGGCCTCGTAAAATCGTAATAAAGAAAATCCATAAACATATATACGCGTTACTAATTATCTATTCGATCGATTATCCTCTTTTATCAAGCGATACAATGTAACGCGTGTGAAACGAACCAAAACGTTCCGAATGCGCATTGTTTAACCAGCCGATAAGGGTGCGAGCATTCTTCTAATAATGGCCCGACGAAAAGCAGTAAATCATATTTTCGACATAAAAGAGCGGCGATCGTTGAGCGGCCGTAACTCGACGTTGGGTTGCGTGCAAAAGCCGTCTCGAGACGAGGGTCAAACGAAAATGCTTTCGCCGATGGGAAAGCCAAGTTCCCATCGTGAAACCCTGCGAACTTTCCAACTTATTGCAGTTCGATTATGTAAACGAGTGTTCCTCGACGGTCGTTTTCACTTTGGATCGTTAAAATTTGCTTTCCCTTGTTTAATTAAACGACTTCGTGACAACTTCGACCAAGGTGGAGTTTTTAAACGAGTTTCATATTTTAACAAAAAAAAGAAATTAATTTAATCGTTGTGACGTAATCGTAAGCAAACCTATTTTGTCGGTAAAGATCGATTCTTCGAGGGGTATCAACGGAGTCGTAAAAATTAGCTTGTCATCGGTCGTTTCGATAAACTGGACCGACGGAACCTCCGGCGCGTCGAGGTGGATTTCGCATGGAGGAAATGCGAAATAATTTTTTGAACCCTCTTCCTCTCTCTCTCTCTCTCCTCCGAGAGAGGCCCCGGTGCCTCGAGAGTCTGCTTTACGAGAGACATAAATCACAAGCGCTGCGCGTGAGTGTGAGTGGGCGGAACCACGCGGTACCTCAACCGTACACCATAAATTTGATACATGTTCATTGTGGTGGCTGGCTCGGTGAACAGCCGGTATACTTCTCGCGCGATCGGTGGCCCACAAAACTTTTCGCTGGCCAATAAGATATAACACTTTTCCCTACCGCCTCACGCATCGATAACTCGCCGAGAAAAAATGGCTCGATCGAACTTTCTTCCAACGTGGATTTACTTTCAACGGCGAGAAGATCGGTCGATAGACCTAAAAAGGTAATTTTAATTAAACTCCATTTTTTGGGGAACCCCCTCTCCCCCCTCGCCAAAAAAAACGATCGACTTCTATCGGAAGGGGTTTCACGCACCGCGAGATTATACACGCGAAAAATCTCAGCTCCGTATCCCTTATTTTTCAAAAGAACCCCCCGTTCGGAGATCAGACCACGTGTACGAAAAGTAATTGCGAGATTCGAGATACCACCGGCCGGCCACGCAATTTCGCTCTACACCTGGTTTCGGTACTGACAGCGGCCTCGCTCGCGTCGAGCGTACACAGTGCGTTGTTAATTTGCACCGGAGCCGAGATTTGAAATTGAACCGAGTATATTACTCGGCTTGATGGATTTATTACCCAGATGCTCGGCGCAATTTGACTACGATTTAACTGCAATTATACGAACTTTCGCGAGCAAAAGAAATAGGAAATTCGGCGAGGGCGAGGATAAGTGAAACTGATCGAATTTATTACCGTAAGTAATACGAACAATTTCGGGAGGAGGAGGGGGGGGTGATTTCGCGATTTACGATATCAAAGCATCAGTTTCGTCTCTGATTATTTCCCAAGCCATCGGACCACCGATCGCCAAGAACATTTTGCAACACGCTACGCGACCGCAAGATTGCGTCCTAGTCGAAACGATCAATTTGACGATTCGATTTCCACCGGGAAGAGATGAACCAAGTTGATTGAGTCGGAGTAACGTCGTCTCCTCGCGTGCGGGCAATCGCTACTTTAGTAGAAACGATCCGATATCGCTCGCGTAATCGCGAATCGTGTAGAACTGCCCGGGACAAGATGGGGGAACGGGAAGAAGATCGTGTAAGGGGAGAGAGAGAGAGAGAGAGAGTTTCCGCATATAAACGAGCGGACATGAGAAATAGTTTCATCGCTCATTGTTTATGTAGCCAATTATTGTGCCATTCGTTCGCGGAGGGTGGTGTATCACTTACAACAAATCAATTTGAAGCACACACCTTATCCTACGGGCATTCCCATCTCCTTAAACATCGTGTCCCGCTGGGCGGACAATGTTTTGTCTCGCCCGGCTGGCAAGGCGACCCGCCGAGCCGAAGCTACGCCATCGCCCTTGCGGATTTCTACCTTTTACTTCCCTTCGAGATTCGAACCCGTTCGGGAGAAGTTCGTGACCCTACTAGAGAGAGAGGGGGGGGGAACTCTTTGTTCGGGCCACGCGACAATGCGATAAGCTCGAGTTCACATGTTAGACCTTCTTGACCTTTCCTTTTTTTACTCTCTCGAACCGTCTTGCAAAATTAGAATACAATTGCATTAATTATGGTTTCCAGCTTCTAAATGTTAATATTACCATAAGTAGTCAGCGTTGTAATTCCAAACGATTGGTATCAACTTCGCCATTTAAACATAACTCCAGCTGATCGATGATGATCCCTATTGCGTATCTCTTGCACAACCCTAATAGTTGACTTCTTTCACGTGGAAGTGTTTTATACGAAGATTTTTCCTATCCATGCGCGTATCGTCCTCTCATTCGCACCGTTCGCAGCGTTAAACCGAGTATTTAAGTGGCGTCTCCCTCGCAGAGAGATAAGACTTAATGGACTTAATGATCGTGCGTGTGCAAAAGACGTCGTGACTTTCCTTCTTTACGAGGACCTCGTCGTCACACCAGGATTTTCCGTTTCCTAAGCAGCACGTTGCGGTTTACCTATCGTAAAGTTTAGCATCGATTTAAATGTTAACTACGCGACGCGTTCATTCTAAAAGGTGTTTCCCAGCGCCTTAGCTGGCAGCGAATCGTGTTTACCATACTTGCTAAATGCTGATTGCTAAATAACAAGATTGATGGCTAAGGGTTCTTTTTTTTCTAATTATTTTCTGTGGAAGAAAATATCGAAAAAATTAAAATTTGTAAGAACTGTGGTATGGGCAATTGGGATTATGGATTAAAACGTAACTTAAGCACTTAGTCGATATATTAATCGTACCAGAAGAGAAACAGAGAAGACCCGGTAATAAAATAATAAAGGAAGTTTCGATCGTGCCGCGCGCGAGGTTTGGCAAATCGATCACGAAGTCCTATCACTTCGAAAGTAAGCGATGTTCTTCGTCGTTCGCGCGCCGTGGGGTTCGTACAACTAATTAGCATGCTAATTAAGCGGCGCCGACGATTTTAAAGACTCGCGAAGACTTTCAGCGTGATTCTCTCTTCTCTTCACTGTTAACGTTAACTTCTCTTCCATCGTCATAATCTTCGGTTAATGATAATCCTTCGGCAGAGATAAAAATACGTTTTAACAATTACCGGAACTCCGAACTCCGTTATTTTCTCTCCAAGGGAGGGAAAAAAGAAAAAGAAAAGAAAAGAGCAAAAAAGACGTTTGAAAATTGAGGATCGATGAAGTAGAGTCACGTAGGAGCGAGGGGATCGAGTTTAAATGAAGCAAAACTCGTGCAGCACGCGTTACGCGAAGGCATTCACGGAGAAAATTCAAAAGGCCGGCGCGCATTAAAGTCGATTAATTTATTTTCCTTACAATTACACGCTCCCTCACCGCGGGCGGACCCCCGATTGTCCTTCTTTCTCCATAAACGTTCTCCGCGGCTTCTTACGCTACCAACATCATCTTCGTAATACCACGGGAGAAACTTCTTTGGAAACAACGTCATAATTTCCAACTGCTAAGAACTCCACCGATGAAGCTATTAATTGGTACATTAATTCCGGATTGCAGAATGCCAGAATGTCTCGCGGCACTGTATTAAGTGTTAAGCATTCGCGCGACTTTCTAGCTTGTAAGAGCGACCCCTAACGACATTTATTTTTACTCGGTCACGATGATGACTTAATTAGTAAGGGGGATAATCATTTGTCCGAGCCAATAGTCGCTACTTTTTCTACAGACTCGGCGAGGATAATGACAACGATTATGGTTATTAGGAATTAGATTTACGACTTGGGGACACGCTTGGGAGAGCTGTAATTTCTTCCAAGTCGAGAAAAACTTGTACGCGTGTCTAGGTTGAGTCAACCGACATTCGTCGTGGAAGTGTGTCTGGATTGGGTGTTTTTCAGACACAAGAGGAATTTTTCAACAAGAAACTTACGAAGTTTCTTTTACGGTCTTTTTATAATCTTAACTTTTATTTAAAAATGAAGAAAACGTGTGAACAGTTAGAGCTCATAGGTGACCGTGCGAGAGCTTCGTTACGAGCAGTCATAATTCTCGAATAATTCTCGAGGGTCTTTCGCGTCGACGCTAATTTAAGAGTCGAAAATTCTTCCCTCGCCCGGCGAGAAAGAAAAAGTAGTTAATTTGAGAGTTTGAAAGCATCGAAGGACTTTCCCGTTCCCACGCCTCTCTCACTTGGTACCACGACCTCGGCACGCGAACTCCGAAGACTCTCGAAAAGTTCGAGAACGCTCGTCTCGTTCGCTCGCTCGATGATAATCGCTTCCTCGATATCGAGCCACGTATCGACGAAGAAACCTGACGAAAATGAAATCTCTCGAGAATATTTCAGCGGAACCTTGCCTTTATCGATCGTTACCTCGCTCTTTCACCTTTTCGTGTTTGTCGGCGATAAAAGTTTCGTAGAACTCGAACGCGAGACGAATCGTCACACGAGCTTCTCTCCTGACGTAACCAACAGCTATGGAATTATGTTGGAAAGAGGAAGAAATCGCTCGACTTGGAATAATAATATTTTTTCGCTAACTGACTACGTTACTCTTGAGGAGGGGGGGGAGGGTGACACAAGAGCTATAATGGGTAAGCTAAGAAGATGGCTTATGGAGATTACACGCATTCGTATTAATAACAGGCAGCCAGTCCTCTGGCCTAAGAGAAGCCGCAAAGTCAAGATCGCAGAGGTTAAGGCGTGTTCAACAAGCTGTTCATGGCTATTACTTAAAGGGCCGCCCCCAGTCGGATGCACACGGAAGTGCAACACGATTTGCGAGAGCGTTGTCTTTCGGTTCAGCGGATGCTGCGAGTTGTCTTTACATTCATCTCCGAAACCGACAGCTACGTCTTTCTCTTGATAGATATTTGAACAAATTGCTATTGGGATCATTGAAATCTTAGCAAAAATTCGATCGTCCCTGCAATTGTGAGGAAGGGGAAGAGCTCGAGTGTAAATCACGGTCGTGTCTTCTTCCACTGTAGCTTCAACGTTAAAGGGTACAATACACGATCCGTAAGAGGTATTCACGAACGGCAAGAGTGATATATCGCTTTGAGTCTACCATTGTTTGCGAGGGGGTTCATAACCGCGAGACGAGCCACTGCCCGGCGAGACGCTTCCTCGTATCAATTACCTCTGCGTTAATATGATTATAATTAACAAGTGTTATACGCATCATCGCGTGATTCGTAAGAATGTCGATCAAGTACTCACCGTTTGGAGCTTGTCTGCAAAGTCTGGCGAACATTCTTATGCTTGTCAGGGAACGTCCAGCTGTAAAAAAAATTGTAAAAATTATAAACAACTGCAAAATCTTCGGTGTTCGTAAATTGGAGGAAGGTGATCGAAAATACGAGATGAAAGTGTACGAAAGCGAGAGAGGAACGGATACACGGACTAGCACGCGCGTTACTTCAAGTATAATTACTCTGGATGTGGCCATTAATTAGTAACGCTAATTACGTGGAACAACGTCAGCGAATAGTATCGTGGTGGTTCAACTCGGCCGCGACTATTTGGTTTGTCCTATTTGTCGTGCATAAATAACGGATTAAAAGCGCGATAAGGTAGCGTATGCAAATTACGAGTTCAAAGTTTATAGCATCTAATTAACCATATTAACGATCTCGAAGTTAATAAAACCGGTTCCCCGTATTTTAATTGACTCCATACCGGAGACTCGATAAATTCATCAGATTTCGGGGATTCGGCAGGAGGAATTCACGAGTCGATCTCTTTCCTTTTTTTTCTTTTTTTTTTTTGTAATCAGATATCGGCAGTAGGGTTCGAGATCGGTGTCAATTACGAACGTTTAATAAATTTCTTCGACTTCCTGGAGATGTACTTGTCATCGTTGATACGATATCTCTCAGTCGGAGATACGTGCGCTATCTTTTACGTGCACCGGCTTGGCTGATGCTTCGGGTTGCGACGCAATAATTGGATGTATCTATCGGGTGCCAGTGGTATCTTATTTCACGCAATTAAACGTGTTATACAAAATAAGCGCGGGGGAAAGATAAAAATGAAGAAAAAAGATGAGGATAGAAATTCTTGAAAATGAAACGCGAGTGTCGATCGACGAAAAGTTCGATCACTGTCGAGTATCACGGTGATAAGATGTATGCAAGCACGGAGAGGAGCATAAAAAAAAGGACACACCATGAGGTAACCTGCTCGATCGATCCTCGTGAAAAGCAAAAAGCGTGATTGTTAGCCGAACGATGGCAGGAGACGTAATACGGCTTGGTGATGGACGATCGAGGAGCCGGAAGTAGGCTAGTAAAAAAAGCTGGCATTTAGAGACACGTAGGGGGCAGCCGAAACGGGCTGTTGCCGTTTGCTACTCTCCTCTCGTCCAATGCGATCTCGCGAATGCCTACGCGTCGAAAGGCAGGGTCGAAAGCAGGTTAGGGCAACAACACGTTCCCCGGCTGTTTGACATAACCAGTTCGGAGCTGCGGGCAAGGACGACCCCTACTCTCTCTTTCTCTCTTTCTCTCTTTCTTTCTCGCTCATACTCGCTTCTCATATTCTCCTACTCACCCTCGCAGTCTTTCTCTCTTTCTCGAGCCCACAAACGATCGACCCTGACCATCGCAATATATCACTGCCGTACACTTGCCATTAAGAAATCGGCGTTGGCTTTATCCTCGTGTCAATGTCATATCAGCACGAGCTTAGCGAAGTCTCGGCTCTCGAGACATTTTTCAGAGTCTCCCGGTAGAAAAAGGAGGCAAGAAAAATGAGATCATAGCTTTTCAGTTCTAAAGAAAGTGGAGAGAGGGTGTAACGTGTCGCAACCTTCTACGCGAATGAATATTTATGAGAAAAATGAAAATCTTACGGAATGACGTCAAATAAAAGCAAACGAAGTTACCTCTAACCAAGTTGGAATATTCGTGCGATAGTTTAGTTTCTTCGTTATGAACCTCCGAGCTACATTGTGTATGCATAGAACTTTGCAAATGGCTTATTGCGAAACCCAAGCTGCATTGTGCATGCATAGACTGTTGTACGGTTGAAAGAGATAGATGACTCGGCGAAAATGTTAATCGGTTGGACATCTTGAGGGAAACTTCGAGATAATGAGAATGAATCAGCATTGTAAGTGACGTAATGTCGATGATAATCTTAACGATATTATCGATGATGACGGTGTCGATGGCAGGGTTTTCAGTTAGCACCTTTATCCACGTGGTCTCTTCGATCAACCGTTAGTATTACCACCGAAGATAGCTATCGATGTACCTTCCATATATCATCAGAAGGTGTTATAATTAGTAATCCTAGAAACTGTAGACCTAGTAAAGCCTTTAGAATGTTCAGAAACAAACGGATTGCGCATAAGCAAGGATTAAACTCTAGAAGTCGGATAATTGTGGCAAAAAAAAACACAGGACAAAAATGCGTACGCCTTTTGAAAGGGAACTATTTCAAAATTCCTTATCTCCCATGTAATGCACGAGAAGACACACGATGTATCTCTGTTCGTTGAGAGAACAGCGGGATGTCCGCGCACGAGGCAATAAATTATGGATTTTCCTAGCTCTCGCTGGTAGTCGAAGGAGTCGAAACCTCGAGGGGAGAGAGATCACCGTGGATAAATACGTTTTGCTTTGGCCTCCGGCTAACCGGAGTCTCGTGATACATAATTAACGAGGCTCAAAGGTTTCGTCCACAGGGTGCGAATGACACGCACGCGAATATCGTGCGGTGTCGATCACGCCTTTCCTTACACCCGATGCCATGTCATAGCGTGTTGGGATATCGCGAATCATCGGATTACGTTTATCCTGGCGACTCCCGGCTACCCTGACGTGTGACTAATTGCGCGAATAATTGCATCGATATCACGTCGAGTGAATAGATATTTCTGCGTCGTGCCGAACGTTAATGGTTTCGTTATGTTAAATATTAACGAGAGACGAAATTCAATCTGCTGCTTTATACGCAGGGAGAGTCAGCTGGAGTTTTTCTGTAATAATAATGAGGAACGATGGTTGATGCACCCTGTATTTAATATACTCCCGTATGTACCCGTAGAGATACTTCCTCAATTTTATTGAATCATCACGGCATCCTTCTAAGGACTCCTACGAAAAACTTGACTCGCTATAGGTGTCCTGGTTAAATCGCTAGGAAATCACGAGGAAGAAGAAGATCGAAGAGTATGACGTTGAGGAATTTCATAAAGGACGCCAGCAGTCGGTAAAAATCGTATCGATGTCGCGGCACGTTTTTAGCTTACAAATTTTTCATCATAAATGCATAACGTTAGCGAATATACGACGTGCCTGCGCCGTCCTTAGCTGACGTTGATAAATCAAGACGTGTACAGGTGGAATATTTCCTACAAAAACGAATCAAAGATGAATCAATCCGAAGAGCTATTAAAGGAATAGAGAAAGA
>JAIFRP010004405.1:2190595-2218955 GCA_032403825.1 Odynerus spinipes
AGAAAGAGAGATAGAGGCATTAAATTTCATTACGCTGTCGTGCATCTTCTTTTGTGGGAATATCGTTCCGAAGACCGTTCCGCTATATGTGCTCGCGAGACGCATCAAGGATCCTCCGTCATCCTGACAATTTCATATTTTACTCGGAATAGGAATTTTTCTCGCATTAGGAGTAATGTTTTCCGTGATCGGACGCACATGGGACGTTGATCAAAGTTGGAGAAAGAGAGAAAGAGAGAGAGGAGAGATACGTCTTTCAAATTCCACGCTGTCACATTGTGTCCATGCACCTAAATAAACACGTTGCGTTAGAAACGATTGCAACAATATTGAGGTAACAACCTGTACAGTAAATGATCTACATTTGAATGTTAGGCTAACGCCAGAAATGGAAAGTCTTCTTTCACTTGGTGATTTTCTATAGACTCCGGGTACTTTATACGTCACGGTGTGTACCGTGACAGGGAACAAGGAGTTGCACGACAACAACGACGAGAAGGAGGAGGAGGATAACGTGACCACCCTCCATGTACGAATGGTAAACGGATACGAGCATCTGGACACCGGATACCGCGGTTCGTTACCCTTGGATCTTGAACACCGGAAACCATTCTTCGCAATAGAGGTAAACGCCCTCTGAGCTTTCCGCCGACGAACCATCGCTCGGCAGATCGTTAACGATCTGTCTGTATGTATGTACGTACGTACGTCGAAGCTATCTTTCTAGATTATCTCGATACCCTCGTCGGGTTCCTTTTACGAAAAGACGAGCGCGACGATCGACTGGCTCCGTTCCGCTTAAACTTTGTAATAACCTCTCGACGCAGGGTGACTCAGCGGAAGACTCTCCTACCTGGTTGATCTTCTTCCTCGTTTTTTTTCGGGGAGGGGGATAATGAAAATTAACGAAAGCCAATTTGCATGGCAGGAAAAAAAATATATTGGCAAAAGGACAAAATGATTCTTTTTGGACGTATGTATGACACGTTGTCTTTGATAGCTGGAGAAGATCATGTCGGAACGATCGTCAGTTGACTCACCCTGTATACCTAATATAAAAGCAGACAACCAGATCGTCTTCTTCTTCGGTGCTCTATTTGGATTCTATCAAGAGATTCTCGAAAGAAACCGACATTCCTAGCGACCGTAGAGCTAGTACCGATTTCGTCTCGCCGATCAAACCAGACTGACTGAAACGAGTCCCCCGTCGTAATAACGAGTTGGAAACTCAAGAAAGTAACCGTGGCCGTTCCTCATTTCGTATGACGCCTATCAAGAGAAGAGACGTCGAGTTTTTTTCTTCTAGTTTTTGTCAACCCAGATGGAATTCCGCGGAGTCGTAGGGAATAAGGAAAAAATTAGGTGGCTGGTTCGTCTTCGGGCTGAGGATCAGGTGTCGGATGCGAAAGCTCGATAGGAAACGTAGGTAGGTACTCTCGGGGAGAGCTTGTTAGCCGGGTGACCGTTTTCAATCTTGGCGATGTCAGCGAGTGTCGAAGAGAGGCGCGAAGACGCGTCCGCGAAAAGGATCTTCTCTCGTTCCTGAGAACGAGAACTGACGACTTCCCGTGTGAACCTGCAGGACTCGCTCGTCCGGTCCCTTTGATTCTGCCAACCGCCTTCTTATTCTTATTCCTCTTCTTCTTCTGCTTCGTGGATCGATCACCGATAAGCGTTCGACCAGCATAAATGAACGAACCTCTTCGAGCGATATTCTTCTTTGTAACTTGGTGCCACCACAACAGTCTACTAACTGCGATGGATACCAGGCTACTCGTGGACACCAAATTTTATATTACCGGATCGCGTTAATTAATACAGCGTGAAACTAATGATGATTTATTACATCGACGACCCAGGGTGAATCCTATCGGCTGGTCGTAAAATAAAATTGGGACAAACTCGAGTTTCGAATCACATCAGCTCGACGGAAAACAAAATTGGGACACATTCAAGCTTAAAAAGCGATATGACTAAGCAAGACATATATTTCCAGCTTGATTAGACTCGGAATGATTTATCTTCGATAGAAACCACGAAGGAAGTGCCTCCAGATCGGACGTAGCATACTCCTCGGTTGGCAAGGTTCGGGCGATCAGGTTTTCCTTTCGTCGTATAAAATAATTACTAGACTCGTTAACGCTCCTTTTGACGAAGCAATGGAATCGAACGAGAGGAAGTCGTAACGTTACCTACGTCTGGGTCAATACACTCACTCTGTTAGAAGTGGATACAGCGGATAAAAGGAAAAATCGATGGCGCACACGCGAGGATCTTAAAGCTGTTAAAGCGTAAGAGGCCTACGAATGCCAGGCTTGAATGCGGCTGATTGCATTCAAGTGGGTCCTTCCGTCGACTACGCCGGCACATGTCTAATAACTTGACGACCCCTTCCACTTCGTGCTTAGAATTGAATCGATACTAAACATCGTAGTTCCAGCCACGCTTATCCGTCTTCCTGATCGCACCAGACGGGACTATTCTTGCCTCTTCTTCTTACCCCTCACCCTAACGAGAAATCCTGGAGAGTGTTTGCACTCGCGACAACGGTGTACGTTCCGGTACGTTGACAACTTACGCCACACATTGTGACTCGTACCGCAGGTTGATAGGATCTTTTTTTAACCTATGATCTCGACTCACCAAATTTGTACAACCCAAAATCTATCGTCGTGGATAAATATTTTCTGAATTTGATAAATTTATCTAACTATTTTATATAACTCGATCTAACGCACACGGACCGGTTGGTTAAATCTGTTTTCGTTCCTTCCGTTCAGGTTAATGCACTTGCACTATTTCTGAACCGAACGATGAGCTCATAATTGTTACGAGTTTTAATGGTAAATCAATCGTAATCGTGTTCACCGTTACCTCCGATACTCCGTGCTCTCCGAAGCGTGAACCATGTAATTAGGATGTTTCTTTTCCCCCTTGATTCTCCCTTTCTCGATCATTAATCCACGATCTAGGAATGACCGAGCTGCTATAAAGCAAAGTAGCAGGCATGGATTATCGAAGGTGAACGGTATCGTCGTTATCTATCTCAGGTTATATCTACGTTCGAAATTATTAGTCGAGACCGGTTAATTAATAATCCTCTTCTGCTAATGTCAATCCAACGTTTTATCATTAATCGGATACGCCAGTCACCGTAAATAGGAATACTTTCAAACGGGGGCAGAAATAGCCTCGTAATTTCTCTACGTGTGCGCGAGTTCGAGTGTGCACTTAGAAAATATTAGAGCGAGACGAGGAAGGAAACGCGCTCCGAGGTATTCTATTTGGATCACCCGATACACACGTGCCATAAGGCTGTCAACGATGGCCTTGATTTTTCACGGCGTTAATTCGTCGATGATTATAGAGGTTGGCCACTACCAAGTGGCCCACTTCGTGTGGGTAAATATGCATAAAAATGCATCCGGCGTACGACAGCGGCAATCTGCTCCTGTCTCACCCTCTCTTCCTCTCTCTCTCTCTCTCTCTCTCTCTCTCTCTCTCTACGTTATATCGCTGGAATATTAAAACACGCAATGAGAGGCTGGGACCGTTACGATGATTACGTTCTAACATCGCCGACATGGCGAGGCACTTACAATATAATCAATAACGAATCAGTACGGGAATTAAAGATATCTTGTAAGATAATATTTGCAACATTATTTATGTTAATAAAGCGTCCAAATACGGCGACAAGATCACACGAGGAAATTCAAAAGTTGATTCCCTTTGAAAGCGCCGATTGGCCACTTCGACTCAATCAATCCCGGCCAGGTTCATCGTCCAACAAAGAACCGGATTCACGCGTCGAAGAAAAAGAACGGACCACCCCCTCCTTGCTTCGTTTACATACGCGAATCGAGAGAGGCTTGAAAATTGCTGCAAAAATTCTTCCTCGTACATACGTTACCATTAATTCTATGTTATCGCTAGGAGACAATTTTCTAGGCGTGTTTTATATAGCACAACCAAATGGAGGAAAATGGTCCAATGAACGTGTCACGTTTTATTGACAGGGAAATATTCTTTGGCATTCTTTCACGAATCGCAGCCACGATTTATCCTACAAACGATCTCTCACGTTGGAATTAGAAAGTCGAGAGAATTTCGACGCGAGGGATCTCGAACTTTGTAAGGACAGGATCGCCCGGTTGATACAATGAAGCGAGCGCAGTGCGTGTAGTCCCTTTCTTGGGATGGACGAGAGAGAGAGAGAGAAAGAGAGAGAGAGAGAGAGAGAGAGAGAGAGAGAGAAGAAAGAGAAGAAAAAAAGAAGAGGAAAGAAAGACCGAAAGAAAGAAAGAAAGAAAGAAAGAGGAAGAACGAGTCACGTTCGCATCATCACGTATGCTGCCGGTGTTCACGACCCTTGTCGCCTCACCGCCAACCCCTCCAACCTTCTTTCTCCTTTCTACCATCTCACTGTGCTTTCGTTTGGCCAACCTAAGGGTACTGGTATTCGCTAGTAGATATACTCGTGATAAAACTTCCACCGAAGTACTTTGCGTCGATCTACAGAGTCATCTCAATAAAGTTACCTACGTATCCATATTTTTGTGGGAATAAGTTCGAGCTCGGGTTGAGCCGAAAGAGCGAAGATTCGAATGAAAAGACGGCGGAGAGATACAAAAGAGAGGATGATCGTTCTTGTAGGTTCGTCGTCGTGGCCCCACGACTGCCGGTCGATCTCCCTCATTAACATTCGACTCTTTGTCTCTGTCATCGTTGTGGTCGTCCTATTCCGTAAGGTCGTCCCCGTCGTACTCGAAAGAGATCCTCTACTTCTCTTCTTCCTCCCCCCTTCTCCTCAGACTCCACTCTTCTTGGTCTTCTTATTTTCTCAACCGGTCGACTTTTAGTAGCCCTCTGGCTCTCCTCTTTTTACTCTCTCTCTCTTTCTCTCTTTCTCTCTCTCTCTCCCTATCTCTTTCTTTCTTCCACCCTCCATCACCCTCTTTTCATCTTCTTCTTCTTTGGCTTCTTCTTCTTCAGCTTCTTCTCTCCCTTTCTCTCTTTCTCTCGCTCACTCCTCAAACCATCGACTTTTTTCGGAAGGAAGAAATGAGGATGGTCCAGCTTTGGAGAGGCACGAGCATTCCTCAGCAATTTCGGTGTAATGCCGCATCGTCGTTGAGCCTGGTCAATCTTCGGCCTTGATAATAATGGCAACAGTCGTGCTGAGGTCACAATTAGGGACGCCGAGACGTTCGCGTCGCCATCGCACTCTTCGAACTTTCGAAGGAATGAGAGTCGCTAAGAAAAAATTAGTAAAAAAGTTGATGCCGCGACGGAAAGTGGCCGCGGTCCAAATATCGCTAAGTT
Organism: Odynerus spinipes; assembly: GCA_032403825.1. Lineage (NCBI taxonomy): Eukaryota > Metazoa > Arthropoda > Insecta > Hymenoptera > Vespidae > Odynerus > Odynerus spinipes. The sequence continues at coordinate 2,195,921 of JAIFRP010004405.1, forward strand.
TCTTAGCCCCGTGTCTCGCGTAGTCAAATGTTCTCGAGATATATATATATATGTTTTTCATTCGTACGATCAGTGATAGCCGATTAATAAATATGATAATCTCCTGTCGTCGATTGCCGCAATTTGTTATTTTAATCTCACGATATAAAGGGACGCCCAGGTGGGTAGTTCGGTGCAAAGTCGATTCGCATGCGTTTCTCGGTATTTTTCCGAACGATTTAAATCTGCCTTGCATGGTAACGGGAGAATAAACCCACGGGGCCCACAAAGTCGGTTGAGTGAAAAAAGAAAACGGCAGAAAGTGCAGAACATATAACGCAGTGCAGAGAGTGCGAGCTTTTTAATTTTATGAGGGGTGTTTATCTTACGATTATGTTGATAACTTCTTGGTACGCGCTCGTAACGTAAATTGGCTTCCTGACAAGAATTTCGTGAGTGACCCAGAGGGGCTGGAAAGGGTAGAAAGAAGAGTGGGTTACCGCAGTGAAACCCATCGAATAAAAAGTTTGTCTCGCTGTACGCGGGCAGTCGTAAAACATTATCCGAATCCGATAAATCTCCTCGCGCGTATTACCAACGACGTTATTTCTCGCCGAAGGATTAAGCGCGCTCGTATGCGGCGTTATAAAAATTATGCGATTTAAATAGCCCATACAGCGTTTTTTAAATATGCCCTGTGTAATAAAGTCTACGAGGAAACGTACGGTAATGTGCAAGAAATTATGCCGTGTGTCTGGTACGAATAATGATTTTTAAAATATCGACCCTGGCGACCTATAAATTTGGATCCGACACTGCAGTTTTCTTCTTTTATTTTTTTTAAGAGAAGAGAGAGAGAGAGAGAGAGAGCGAGTGGAATACAGAGAGAAAGAAATTTTGTTGCGCTCGCCTGCAGTCTCGCACGCCTGAAGAAACGACGCACAATGGCGACACAAGAAGTAGAAGAAAAATGGTCGAAAAAGTACATCATAGAATCGGTTCTTTCTCTCGTCTTTTTCCAAGCGGCTCGTCGTCGAGAAAGAGAGAGAAAGAAGAGAGAAAGAGAGGACGGAGGGAGACTCACCGGGCCGTGTGTAACTTGATAAACAAGTTTACTTGGAGAGGCCAGTATCTTATATACACGCTTACACTGGGTGTCCCGAGGAGACTGAATACTAATTGCTGGACGTGCCGTGCGAAACAAAGCGGCTACTCCTCGGATCGTGCAAACCCTGAATCCCTCTCTCTCTCTCTCTCTCTCCCTTTCTTTCCTTATCGTACATCAAGTTCAAGTAAGATCCTGAAGAACTGGACCGATCCAAATTTGACTCTTCCCAGGCGGTCGCACGAACATCAACCTCTTCGAGTTACTTCGTTAGCAAAACCAGCTTCCAAGTGTTGAAAAAATGTTGAAAAATCTTTCACTCCTTCTCGTTTGCCTAGCGAAGATCCGTTGTCTTCCCGCGAGACACGTTACTTCGTCGGAATTCATTAGATGCACTAATCACGGAGTAATCAATTTTTGGAACGAGGTTCGAAAAAATTGGAACGCCCGGTATATTAGCGAGGGGCAATCCTGTCGAAGCGGATTCGCGGTCGCCGCTTTTGGTTTTCCGGATCTTGGGTCCGGTAGTCAGCGGGTGGTGGTATTTCTGATTCCCCGGCTGGCAGCGATAAGAAGGTGAGAGCGAGAGAGAGAAAAAGAGAGAGAGAGAGAAAGAGAGACCGGCGAGGAAATAATGTTGAGTATGCAGGCACGAGGCAAGCTATAGATGAGATGGCACGAGGAGGAGCACTGCACTCCTCGGACGTGTCGACTGCTCGCACGAGTCCCCGCTTCGCCATCGAGAGGATTAGGAATCCTTTCGAACGCTTTCTTGGCTCTCCTCATCCTCCTAATATCCAAGTCACGAGAGGTTTTGCTACTCGCTACTTGCTACTTTCTTTATCTCATCTCGATGCTTCTACCCGTCAGAAGTACTTAAGGCTTTTGCTTTTTTAAAGATAACTTTGAAAAAAAAAGAAAAGTACGAAGCAAGCGAGTTTGTACTTTTAAACGATCCTGAATTCTACTACACGATTATGAATTCTATGGAGTACTCGGGTACTGTACACCTGCATAAATCAACTTAACTAATAGCCTGTAGACTCATGCGAGACTACTCGCCATCGGGTGTGACCTATAAAGAAATCACGCTCGTGCTCTCGAGACTATACAAAGCGGCTTCTCCTTTCCATTCGTACTGTCGCTTCGGACATCAATGTTTTATTCAACGCGACCATCGCCGTTTTACTTTCCTCGGGGCTTGCCTTATTCCAAGCGTTTCTCTTAATGACTTGGCTATTTTAATTTAATTTATTTTCTGATAGAAGAAATGGACTTTTAGCTGATCGTGTTGCCTGCTCACTGACATCCAAGTGTGATCTAAATATGATATAAAAATCAGCAGCTTCTTGTTAAAAATTCCGAAGCCTATTTTAACGCAAACGCGTACGCGTACCGGTAGGATTCTATCCTTTAGAATCTCGGAGCATGTATCCGACACGATGTACGAGTATACCCTTATCGCCGTAACTTCTCTTCACACTGCAAGCGAGTTCTTGCCGCATCTTAAGCGCTACTCGTATTTTCTCGCATTATTTGCACCCGTCGCACCACCTACGTTGTTCGCAAATCGCAGATCCAACGCATTTTCGAATCGCGAACGTGACGTGTCCTTATCGTCTTACTTATATTCCTCTCTCGAGTTTTCTCACGTTTTGCACGCTCTCTCCTCTACTTTCTTACCATTTGCGAGGCCAGTTTCAGTTTTCACGGATCAGTGATCCATGTGTGTCAGTTATTCGGAATTTTTTGCTCCTAATCACTTTGTCCTGGTTACTTTACGAGTCTGAAGATTTATTGCGAACGTCCGGCAGTTCGAAAGTAGAACTTTTAACAAATCGAACACGGTGAATGTAATATCGAAATCTATAAACTTGATGGGACAAGAGCGACGATTTCTTTGTTCGAAGATTCACGGATGGTTGGTCAGCAAACTTTTTGCCAATCGATGATTCAGACCTAATGCATGCACGATAATCTACGACTACAACAACGACTACGAGAGGCCTACACTGTACCGAGCCAAGAACAGGATGTTACTACCCGTAATATATACGTAAATTACTGCAGATGATAACGATGCCCACGCGTCTAGCATGGAGAGCCTGCTTTTCCTTCTCCTTTTTGGTATTCCATAGAGACAAAAAAAAGATTGTCTCGTTGCTACACACCGTATCGGCGTCAGCGATATAAATTTCGTACCTTCGTTACACGCTTTCCCAGAAGAACACCATAAACTTCACGCCAGTCGTGTCATCGTTTTGTTCGGAGAAATCCTGATCAACTATCTAGATTTTACACGATCTCGAACTACTGGCCAACTTTACGACTTTTTTTTATCCATAAAAAAGACGAATCTTTCAAATCCCCCCAGATAGGAAAATTTTGAACACTCGTGCCCACCAGAAGAAGTCACAGTCTTCAATCATATCCCACCGTTACGAACATGGAAGTCATTAAACACATAAAGAAATCTCTTCACCGGCTTTCGATTTACGACGAACAGGTCTCATCAACGGTCCTGCCATCAACCATAACCCATCTTACGAAACAGCTTGTATGCCGAGGCACCTACGAGTACCTAACGACGATTGGAAAACCTGAACGCGAACTCGCTTGAACTTTCCTTAGAATGGGAGATGAGACAAGCGGTTTGTCCTCGCGAACAAGCTACAACGTAGCGATAATGTCAGAAAAATATGCGTATATACCGGTGAAGGAAGAAACCTCATAGATGTTCATCGTTCGAACGAACCGGGGAGAAGTAGATGAAGATAGAGAGACGTGATGCATGCTCGCGATTAGAGGAATAGGTGGAAGAGGTTGGTGTAGATAGAGAATCGTAGAAGACACGAAGCAGATCGGATAACAAGCGGATTATAAATTATGTTCCTAATATTCTATCCAAGGTATGTCTTTTTGTTCTCTAACGAGGAACACTGATTATCCTGCTAATGTTCACAAATCCTTGGTAATCGTGTTCCCTGGTAAGTGGGACCAAATTAGCGAAGATAACCCCCCGTTCCTCCCTCCTCGATCTTCTCTTCTGAACGAAACAAAATATCAGGATCCTCCGACGAAGTCTGCGTGGCACGCATATTATTTTATAATAAAAATGATAACTTCCGCAGAGGAGTACCTTAAAACTTGGCCAGGTTCGATAGTACCATGAGAGATGTAAAGGATTTAACGCTTTCACTGCTCACTTGTGCACCACCCGTTACAACGTACAACGACCCATGTTCATAATGTACCGAATGCACGTGGAAACGTATAATTTAGCGAACACACCACTTCTCGAAGACTCAACCTATACACTGTGCGCGTTAACTTTAAGTAACACTCGGTATCCCCCTATTATACATCGTGTCCTTCTCTGTTTCTTTTCCAAGCTTTCCACGTTTCCTACAAATCGTCACTCGTCGTTATCCTCGGTCTTGGCGGAATAACGTTTCTCCTGGCCGGATAGTCCACGAGTGTTTATTTCGAACTCCCGCTCGTGAATCATGGAGATTTCAATCGAATAACTATCGGTCAGAGTTCGTGGAGAACAGAGCGATCACGGTGTAGCTCGTGCCCCGGCAACATCGGCATCGCCACTATTCTTCGGTTGCACATGTTACTCTCTATTAAGCTCCCTTCACACCGGGACACCGTCGATACAAATGCGCTGCTCGCGAAAAGGGACAGGACGGGTCTTTGACTGTCCATTTCTTTGGGATACGTGACATGTTGGATTTCGAAGATTTTTATGATCGATCAGGTTCGAATATTTTTGCGATGATCGATAAAAAGATCTATCGACGTTGGTGTATGTTAAAAGAATGAGTTGGAATGTACGCGTGATATTCGGCCGTACTTATAATTCTTAGATATTAGATCAAGGAGCAAGATTCTCCGAGTGCTCGTTGATTGCTCACATTGTGTAACGACACATCATTCGTGAACCGAACATCGACACGCCGAGCTTCGCCGCGAAACTACTTAACGCGCTGGGAAGTCTGTTACTAAACAAATATGACTAATCTCCGAGTCAACGGCACAGTATAACCCTTTGTCGCTTATTCCCGTTGAACTGTGCGCTATTTTCCTTACCCACTTGAAGCTCCGACCATGGTACATTCCTCGAGTAGTTTTAATATCACAAATCCTTATTAGAAATGAAAATAGATTTAATACAATTTCTAATAGCCGTCGATGTAACAGTACCAGTATTTTTCAACAACAAAAAAAGGGGACAACGAAACTCAACATCACCTAAGGTCTTAAAAACTATGATTACCTTCGACCGTGCAGATCCGATCGACCAATAAAAATCCGCGCTATCCTCGGCTACTCTCCGATCGTTCCATCAATCGTGGAGAACATCGATCCTAGCGAGATTTAAAAGTCTCGGAGTCCGGAGAGTGGCCAGAGACGAATCCATGCGAGTCGACGTAGAAGGATGCGAAGAGAAAAGAGGATAGAACCGAACCGAGCCGATAAAAGAGGAAAAGGCTGACTCGTGGAGCCTTCGGCCTCTAAGAAGAGTACTTAGTTCGCGTAGTTGAGTGCGGGCGTAATAAGACTGCCTGCTGACGGCGGTAGCGCGGTTCGTGCCCGCGAGCTGCGGCAGCGAGCAAGAGGGAAGCCCCTCTCTATCCCTCCCTCTCTTTCCTTTTCTCTCTCTCTCTCGCTCGCTCGCTCTCTCGCTCTCTTCACCATGGCACGCTCTTCTACCGACTCCTTTGGTGCGAGCCAGCCAGCCAGCCAGCCAGCCAGGCCAGGAGGCCTACACAGGTTGCGCTTCTGCAGAGCCGGCCTGCGGAGCCGGCCTGTCGAGACGCACGGCTGAATCCGAGCGCTCCCTTTGCTCTCTTACCTCCAAACGAATCACGCGAAGCCCCCGAGCGAAGACGCCCGAGGGGACTCATGCCTCGAGTCTATCCCCGCTTCTGTCTCCTCTTGGCTCTAATATCCGCGGTACGGTCGGCAAAGAAGATTCCTATGTTTTTGTACGCGGGGATCCGGTGTTTAACATAGGCATCGATACCATCATGACAGAGCAATAGTTTATCGTAGAAATACTATACAGCTATTATCCTTATTAGCCTAGTCTTTGGAAGATGCTGAGAAAGGACGACCAGATTTACGAAGTTTCCTCAGTAGTTCCGGTTTAGTGATAAGAGCTTTCTCGATGGACTCCACCAATACTTGTTCTTGATTATACGGTGGAAATGGCATACCCTCGATGTTGTAAACGTACACAGCACCCTGAACATCTGCCGTCACCAACTGTTTCCCATTAGCCGTGAACTCGACTTTCACGAGCCTGGCGTCGTTCGGCGAACGCGTGACGGATGCTGGAGCATATGTTTTTCTTCTGATGTTCCAAATACAAATCTCGTTGTTGATGACGCTAGCGATGATCGTTGAGTATATGGGGCACCAGGTTGCGCATGGTACGCAAGCCATCGTAGTGGATAGGGTGATCAGTGGTTCTACGAGACCGTCTACCCAAATTCTGGTACACCAATCTGCTCCACAGGTTAAAAATAGCTTCGAGCAAAAGGGTGAGAACTCCATCGCGTATATAGGTCCATCGTGGGCCAAGAAACTCTCGATGTGTTGATAGAGGTAATTTGTGGAGCATCGATAAATCGCACCCTCGTCCGAACCTACGAAGTAAATTGCGCTTAACGTGGGGTGTCGGCAAAGAACGAGAGCCCCGGTACTCTGATTCATCAAAATGTCGTATGCTATGCAGTGATCGGTCCTTTTCACGCCTGGTATCTTGTCTTCTATCCTAGAAATCTTCATCATCTGTGTCGGGGTGAAATCCTCGCCTTGGGAGTAACGATACACGCAGCCATTCTGACTGCTGATATAAATAAGCTCCTGAAACAAGATGGATCTACGTGAATATGTGTTCCGAGATGTTTCTTGCTCCGAGATCGAACCGCCGGTGATCGTCGTTGCATGCAAACTTTGATACCTGAAAATCAAAGTGTTCGTCGCTCTCCCACCACTGTACTTGCCAGTGAGGCTCGTAGGTAGGTGTTGTCTCTCTGTTGCTCTGACGTATCGTGTTAACGTACGACTTGCTGACGTCGATAACTTTGATGGAACCATCGTAAAAACCGATCGCCAGCAAATTTGGCCGATCGCGACTCCAATCGATGTCAGAAATCGGACTGTTGAACGTGTACCATCGTGCTGGCTGTTTAGGATTCTTCGCACACCATAGCAACAGAAGTCCATCTTTGTGTTCACTTCCTGCCTGTGCAGAAATGATCTTGGGTAAATGTTACTAGATTGTTAATGCGACACGATGACGTAGGATACACTTGAGTGTTCGTATAAGCATACAAATGACGTATGTCATCTCTCTAGGCAAACCTTTGGGCCATATGACGCGGCCATGACATTTCTGTTACGGTAATTCCAACGAAAGGTGGAAACTGGTCGATCGTGGCTCATATCGCAAGTATGAGTCCACAGGAGGTCAAGATCGTATGTAAATTCCAGGTCCAGGTTGCAAGGATCTCGTTGTACGATTCCAGTAAAACGTTTCTGAACATCGATGAAAGTGTTGTTGGATAAAATACGTTCCATGACACGTGCAGCGCTCATAAACTCGGTATTATACGCTATATGCTCCAGCTGTTCCGAGGAACGCTTCGCTTGAAGAGACATGACGTATTTCGGCAGTTTATCGTGCATTTCCTACGTAGTAAATTTGTTTGAGATTACGGTAGGTTTATATTACAGGTCTAACGCAAATGAGACTTTGTACGATCAGACCTGCATTTCCAACATTCGTTGAAGACTCTCCTTGTGGTGAACGACGAAGAGACCGTTCTGCTCCAACATTAATTCTGGTTTGGCGTAGGTGTCATAAATGACCCAATTATTGACGTACATTCCTCGGTTCTGTCTTCTCCTCTCCCCGAGAAACGTTCCACGCGATTTCTTGATCGTTCCTATAGTTTGGGTCTCGGCATCGGCTACTTTTCTCACAGCTCCGGGACCCACAATTAAATGTTTGTATCTCTCGTTGTACTCCTTGATAGCCTGTCCTTCTGGTGTTTGAAGATCACCGGTCAGGGGGGCCATCTCGAAGAAGATAATCGTTTCCGTCTCCTTCAACGTAATTGTCACCGTTTCCGGTCGGGTATAAAAGACACTCGAATCATGCCTGAAGCGTGACGGTCAAAGAACGCGTCATTTAATTGATTTTCTTTACATACTGTCGTAGCAACTACCTGGGCAAGAAAAATTGGGGTGGTGCTTTGTCATCCTCGTGAAGCAGGAGATCGGACATTTGAGTGGACAGAAGGCTCTCCACTTGCATTTCATCCGCGAGATAGGAGGATGATCGAGACACTATGGAAGAGCTGGATCTAAGACCAGAGTATAACGAAGAAGATAAGAGAGCTAATTGGGCGCTGCTTTCTGCTCGGGAAAGACCGATCTGTTCGAAAGCGGTCATTTGTCGATCATCGATTACGCTGAACATAGGGTGTGCCAGGGATTTCGGTGTCACGTCAATATCATCTTCGTACACGCGAAGAGCCATGCGTTGTTGTAACAACGCCGATACTACATTTTTCCCAACTTTTCGGCCCCTCGAACCCATTTGCATTCTGAACCTCGAAGATGTTGCACTTTGGGGTCTGGAAGTTTGTCTCTGAGAGTTGTCCGTCTCGCTTGCCTTCATTTTGAATCTTGATTATTTCCAACTATCGATACGATATATCTCTTGGCTTCTCGTACGAATCGTGCCTGTTTTGTGATCGACCTAAAGCTTAAACTACAGTGTCTCCACTTAATATATCTTTCACATATTAAAAACTACACAAATGATCTTACTCTAAACTTCTTAAGATAACTCTAGTGTTCTCTCATGCTTCCCAGCACTTATCAATCCTGTCTAAACACTGTACACGATTCCATGGATACGTAAAAATCAATTCTGCTGCTACAATCCCCGCTGCTGATTCTTCAAAAGAGAAAAAACAGAGTACTAAATTAAGTCTACCTGTATTTAAAAAAAAAAATCAATCGAACTATCTCAATTCCATGTCTAAATCAACGTGCGACGATCGATAGTCAAAGAACCGAGTCTTTTTCAATAAAAAGATCCCAAATTACGAAAACGCGCGCCTCGCGCTACTGCCGCCATCTTGGAACGCTATCGCCCTCTGCCATAGAGAGCGGGAATTATTCGACGTACGACATACGTGTCGAGCGGACGTCCTTCGGTCGATACACAAGAAAAACACGAGTGTTTTAGCACCGTGCTAATCGAGTAGGAGCTATCGCGATTAATAAAACAAGGAGATTAAAAAAAGCAACACAACGCTCGAAGGGGATTCGTCGATTCCATTTGGCGTTACGCGCGCGCGGCGATAAGAGAGAAAGTAAAGAAGTCGTTATATATAGGTGACTTGAATCGTCGTTTACTTCAAGGACATTACGTTGAAACGCGCCCGATCGAAACGTTTGCTCCTCTGGCTCCTCTGGCACTTGCTGGTCAAACCCCTTGCGTGTTGACCCGTGGACATCCGTTTCGCGTTTGCATTGGAAAAGCCATTCATTGGTTATAGTGCTTGCGCAATCGACACGCCATACTAAACGCGGGATTCGTGGAGAAGGGTCAGGGGGGAGAGACAGAAGGAGAGAAAAAGAGAGAGAGAGAGAGAGAAATAGAAAGAGAGCTACGTTCTTTTGTTTTTTTCCCGGACGAAACGGCAGTAGCAGGAAATAAATGGCCGAAGGAGCCGCCTCTTAGTTGTTGCACCGAAGAAGTAAGTGGACAGGAATTGCGCCAACAATGGCAGCCACCGTGCGCAACGTACAAATGTCGTAGTTTCCTTCGGGCTTCACTTTTTATCCGTCTCTGACAGCTGTCACCGTGCGATTTCTCTTGGTCCTTTCCAAACATCGGCGAAACGTCTCGATCCCTTAGTTGATCTTTTTTTTTTTTATATGATAGAAGAAGAAAAAATTAGTTTCCGTATCCTGGCTCGTATCTTTTTTTCTTCGTTGCTGAATTTTTTCGATTTTTTTTTTGTTGGGAGGGGGGAATTGATCGAGATCAGTAATCGTTCAGTGCTCGGTATGGCATATCACGTACTTCTCGTTTTCGTCGCGAGAACACATGACTTCCGATCCACCTCCAGACAGATTGATACGTCAGATCGTCGTCGTGAATGACTAACGATTAGATAGACGAACGAACCGGACGGCTCGTGGGATCGAGACGACAAATGTATACGTGTTACGCACGTAAAAAGGTCTGTACTATAAGGAAAACAAGGAGGATTTAATCTTTGATCTTTATCGTGGACGTACCACCGAAATTTTTTTTTTTCAAATATTGACCGCGGACTTGTTTTCGTATTTTTTGTTTGTTTGTTTTACTATTCTCGTACTCGTACGATATGTATATCGTATTCTGTTGCCGACGCTATGCAAAATCCGATTTGTGAACGCTCGCTCGCGGCTCATTGGCTATTTGTTTGTACTCTATTGACAAATGCGTATGTATGTTTATTGTACGGACTTCTCGAACTTTCTCGGGCTCGTGATCGTGGACTGCTCGTTTATTTAAACGTCCATTTCATTGTGCTCCGTAAATTTCGACATATTGCACGACAGCTTATAACCTTTGCCTATTATTGAAATTCGAGATTAGAAATTATTAATGCAAGATGTATATATGCCTTTGACCAAAGAATTTTTCTATCTTCAGATAATTAGAGCAAGATGAGTACGATGAAGGAACAAGCTGGACCCTCCAAACCTTCCGGCTCTGCTACGGAAGAAAAGGAGAAAGATGATAGAATGTTTGAGTGTAATATTTGTCTTGATACCGCTAAGGATGCAGTTATTAGCATGTGCGGGCATTTGTTTTGGTAGGTTACTTGTTGCGATTTTTTATTTTTATTATTACTTATTGAGTATTACTTATGAATGTATTACTTATAGCTGGCCTTGTTTACATCAATGGTTAGAAACTCGTCCAATGCGGCAAGTATGCCCAGTTTGTAAAGCTGCCATCAGCAAAGAGAAAGTCATTCCATTGTATGGGCGTGGAGCATCAAAACACGAAGATCCAAGGTTAGTTCTTTAGTTACTATCAAATTTAGATATCTTTATTGCAAAGAGACTACTAAGTAAATTAATTGTCGTTACAGAAATAATGTTCCACCTCGTCCCGCTGGACAGAGGTCAGAACCTGAAGCTAATCTAAGGTTCTCTGGTTTTGGATTTGGCGATGGTTCATATATGTCTTTTGGTATTGGAACATTTCCATTTGCATTTTTCGCATCTACATTCAATTTTGGAGAGACACGACCGAGTGCTGGTATGATTTTTATTTTGTTTATAGATATATGATATCTGCTTTTGTAGAAAGTTTACCATTCGTGTTATGTTTTTACAGCTCCAAGAGGTACTCCGCAATATCAAGAAGAGCATTTCTTATCTAAAGTATTTCTGTGGTTATCGATGATATTCATCTGCTGGCTGCTAATGGCGTAACACTTTTTAATCCACGCTGAGCGTTCCGTAATTTGTAATATTATTCGGTCAGTCCATTATATGTGTGCTCGTACATAATTTTCCCTGTTTGTATAATCTTTGTCAATGGTATAAGAACTATACCTGCTTGGATAAATAAATATATAAATAGCCCCACCATTAACTTTCCATCCCTCTTTTTATATAGTTTGGAGACACGTCGCTCAGAACTTTAGAACTGTCCAAGCAGTTTTCTTTTTTGTTCGTTTCCCTCTACTTTGAAGTCTAGTATCTAAAATGATTATGTATATGTGTATATGACTCTTTGATTTTAAAGATATTATTTGATATATTCAAAATGTAAAAGTATTTGGTCTGTACTTTTAACACTGTTCATGGAAAATGCATATCTTTGCTATAGTTATTAGTACACTCCAAATACATGCCTTTTATGCTTTTCTAGAATAAGAATCTGAAAACATATTATAACATGAAATATGATCAGTCCTGTTATATTGGATTGGGTATTGTATATAATCTATATAATAAATTACATTAGACTAGTTCAAAATTATCAATATATAAGAATATTAATATTATTACATAGTTACACAACATAATATTGTAATATCATTAATATAAACAGAGATTCAAGCGCAAAAGAAGTTATTTGGTTCAATGCAATATTTTTCAGTTCAACCTTATGACATTTTATAGACTTAAAATGGGATTGTAAAAATGTGACATTTTTTACTCAATTTCAAATTCATTTATTAATTTATAAGCAGTACAAAAGACGCAAAGAGTGTCATAAAAGTGTAACATAAAGAATATTTTTATAAAGAGAAAGTTCTAGTTAAAATTATTACATTCACTATATATCTTGTTACATTGTACTGACTTTCAGTTAAAAATGTTTTCATTACAATTATTTAAATGTGCTATTCGTGTTTGTGTAAATAAACTATTTTATATTAATATAACTTTGTGCAGAATATAGTAAATGAACATAAGGCTACCCTATTAAAAATTTGTTCAGCAAATATAACATTAATTAATTAATTCCTGATTTATTTAAAACTTCGTTTATATCACCTAAGTCCTTAAAATGTTAATCTCACTGATCAAATGTGTGAAAAAGGATATTTTTCAATGAAGTAATTTCTTAAACAAGGAAGCCCAATTATGCCACAATGAACAATTGTTTTATGTTAAAGTTCTAGTAATTGTATCACAGGTTGTAGCTCCACAAGGGTAAGTATATGTTTCCCTTGCCTACATGTTAATGTATTAGTGAAAGAGCAATTTGTGTATTGAAAGATGTGATTATTATGTGCAGCGTTCAAATTACTGTTAAACTATCATTTTTCTAATAGTGTGCATAGAAAGCAATAGCTTTATCTTAGTGTAAATTAAAGAGAAATTTCAGATTGTTTTTATATCCTTTCGTTTGATCTAATAAGATGTATAAGGAGTTTTCTACTTGCATTCAATTATAAATGTAACTTGAAATTATATTTCTTAACATTATAAATATATAAAAGTATTAAATGATATTAACAAAACAAGATAAAATAATAATCTTGAAAAAGTAAACGTAGTAAAAGATAGTTTAACATATTTTTTTACAATTATATATGATTACATTTTTGAAGTGCGTACGTACAAATTTATCTATCTTACGTCTTATATTTCATCTTTCTGGGGAGATTTTGTGAAACCTTTAGAGACAAGTAAATCATTACACTCTTGACGCGTAAGCTTTGATAGAACTAGTCTCTCCACTTCCTGTAATATTTAAAAAATGTTAGAGATCTATTCCTACTTTGGTTTACTACCATATATACAACATACCTCATCGTTCTCATTGAAAAGAACAAGTTCAGGAATTGCACCTTGAATATGCTTGAATTCTACATTATTGCTGTGTATAAAATTAAGGATATTTATAGTTAAAAATCTATACATCCCCTGATGTTGTAACGATACTTGTTAAACCGATACTATTACTAACATATACTTCCATTGTTTTTTATGAAAAGATGTGCTACATATATCATTAAATCATCCAGAAGTGCTGTGTAATAAAACTTACATAAGGATATGTAACAATACGTTCTTGAATATTCCTTTTGGATCAATCATTTAAAGTAGTAAGATTTGTGAAATATGAAAGATAAATAATAAATACAATTATTTAACGAAATATCGAAGGATACTATTGTGGTACATCCTGAAATATGAATTGTTTGACATCCGGCAACCGTTTCAAGGAACACCCACTGCAGCTCTGTGACAAAATAAAAAATACGTTATAATTAGTATGACTATTCAGACGTTCACAAAAATTTTGTGATTTTTAATTGGGATATTTGTACCTCGACTCTCGCAAAAGCATATTGACTTTTCGACTGTACTGTGGCTATCGCAACTAACGACAGTAAAAAGATACAAATGACAATCGTATTAGGTGCCATGTTTATTTTGAGAGTGCGATGAAAACGGAAGTAAGACACTTGACTTTTTGCGCAATCTATAAGTTTTTAAATCTCGTTTTATCTGATACGATTTAATCATCGAATAGAATTTAAATCTAGATAAGCAAAACTTCAGATTTCTGAAGTTGTGAAATTAAAATTTAATTTAACGTTTGAACAATTTTTAATTCTCTTTATACGTACGATAATGCTGTGTCGGTTTATGTAATAAAGTAATGACAATTACAGGTAATAAAAATAAAATTACACGTTTTTTAAATCTATAACATCCTATTTAAAATTGCTATTTTTATACGTTTTATTTATTTTCTTGAATATAAATGTTTTTTTTTCGATATGGACAAATTTTATGAATCTGATAATAAGGTGAGAAAAAGTAAAATGTTTATATTCATAAGAATTACACGCAAGTTTCAATATATATTATTTAACAATAATTGTACCGAAGGGGATCATGTTTGAATTTATACAAGAATTGACAAATGCGGTTTACCGACGCACATGTCATGCGCAGTTGATCGAAGTCTTATGTCGAAAAAATGGCGCTCTCTTGTGCGAGTAAGTTTTTCTTATTTTTTTATGAGTTTATATGTTAACTATGAGGAATACATTTCAATGTTTAAATAATCGTTACCATGTGCGACGATCTGTGGCATTAAAAAATAATTTCTAATCAAAATAAATTGTATTTTGCCGATGAGAAATACAAACATAACCTAAAAAGCCCGCGCTTACCGCATTTTAATGGTGTGATAAATACGTATTTACAGTTTCCAACGAAGTGCCGGAACACCCCGTCGTATCTCCTGTATCAGGGTCTATATTTGAAAAACGTCTCATCGAAAAGTATGTTGCGGAAAATGGGGTGGATCCTATCACTGGCAAAGAGTTGACCGTAGATCAATTAATTGATATCAAAAGTATGTATTAGTCGATATAATTGTTTAAATTATACCATGCATAGCTAATACGTATATTGTTTATTTATAGCTACTCCCATTGTTAAACCTAAACCACCGAGTGCCACATCTATTCCTGCTATTTTAAAAATATTACAAGATGAATGGGACGCAGTCATGTTACATTCGTTTACTCTTAGGCAACAACTTCAAACAGCTCGGCAGGAATTATCACATGCCTTGTATCAACACGATGCAGCTTGTCGAGTAATTGCTAGATTAACAAAAGAAGTTACGGCTGCTAGAGAGGCCTTGGCTACTCTTAAACCACAAGCTGGAATTGTTCAAGCAACCGTTATTCCTCAACCGGTATGTAACCTTTACTATTTTTAAAAGCAGGATAAATTTAAATAACGCTTTATTAAATTACAGGCTGTAGCAGTAGAAGCTGGTGGAACGGCTGCTCAGCCATTGGAACAAGCTGGTATCACTGAGGATGTGATTCAAAAACTGCAAGAGAGAGCAACAGTTCTTACACAGGAGAGAAAACGTCGTGGACGTTCAGTTCCTGAAGATCTTCTTCCACAGGATAGCATTAGAGCATTTCAAACACTCGCATCTCATCCTGTATGATTTTATTTTTTGCTTCAAGGCATATAGTAATATACAATCCATCATTAATATATTCATTATTTTAGGGTCTCCATTCTGCTAGTGTACCTGGAATTTTGGCGCTTGATATACACGGTGCAGATACAAGCAAGATTTTAACTGGTGGTGCCGATAAAAATGCAACCGTGTTTAATAAAGATACAGAACAAGTTGTTGCTATCTTGAAAGGCCATACCAAGAAGGTGCAGTGTTATATGACCATGTTATTTTTACAAATATTCATATAATAAATATTAATTAACGGATAACAATTTTAGGTAACTCGGGTTATTTACCATCCCGAGGAAGATATAGTAATGACTGCATCGCCTGATACTACGATTAGAGTGTGGAATGTAGCTACGAGTCAGACGACTTTATTATTGAAAGCTCACGATGCTCCTGTAACTGGACTTTCATTGCATCCAACCGGCGATTATTTACTAAGTTCATCATTAGATCAGCACTGGGCATTTTCAGATATTCGTACCGGTAGATTATTGACTAAGGTATGCACTTTATTTTTATTAAAATTTTTGGTAAAACAAATTAATGAAATTATTAATTCTGCAGGTGGCTGGTCAAGCGAGTCAACCATTAACAACAGCACAGTTCCATCCTGATGGATTGATCTTTGGTACCGGTACAGCAGATTCACAAGTAAAGATTTGGGATTTGAAGGAACAATCAAACGTGGCAAACTTCCCTGGCCACTCAGGTCCAATCACGGCTATTAGTTTCTCAGAGAATGGTTACTATCTAGCTACCGCTGCCGAAGATTCCTGTGTGAAGCTTTGGGATTTACGAAAATTGAAAAATTTCAAAACACTTCAATTGGAGGAATCTTACGAAGTGAAGGATATATGTTTCGACCAAAGCGGTACCTATTTGGCTGTAGCTGGAACCGACGTTAGGTAAATTTTTCTTGCAATATTAAAGTAATTGCGTTTACTTGGTTTATTTTAATGTATCTAATTTTTTTAACAGGGTATATCTGTGTAAACAATGGCAAGAATTGAAAGTATTGAATGACCACACAGCAACGGCGACCGGAGTACGTTTCGGAAAGCATGCACAGTATATAGCATCAACCAGTATGGATAGAACATTAAAACTTTATGGTCTCCCTTAAACCAGATCAATAGAAATGACAATTAATTATTTTAAGAATGACTTAGACTTATACATTATTTCTACCTGAATTTATTGAGGCCACCTGATGGATTGTTCTGCGAGGAGCATCATCGATTAATTTAGTCTTTAATTTAGTATCTAATCTGCATTTCTTACGTGTGCAAAACAGTTTAAACGATTCACGACCAAATACGATTAAATGACGACTTCCTTTTAAATGATTAAAGGACAATATGATTCACGTGAATAAGTTAATGGATCAGAAAGAAAAATAATATACTTGTTTTGTCGATGTAAAAATCAAAACGATCGTAACAATAAAATTTTTATACAACAGCCATTTCTACGGAGTGTTTGGTATCATTGACTTTTGGTGGCGCTGTTAGTCCATCTACCGATAAACTAACCTAATGTTCCTTTGTCCTCGATAGTGAAGCTCGAATCGAATTAACAACAATGGCCGTTGTGGTTGGCTGTCAGTGGGAAATTATCGTGGGTTATGTGTTAAATGACAGTTTATCGTCGATTCCAAAATTTTGTCAGTTCCTCGTATTAACTCATTTGTAAGGAAATCGAGTTGAGAGGGTCGGTGTCAAAAGATGATGTTGTAATAAACGCAAGATTTACGGTGTTGCTTGGTGATCATCAATGACCAGCTGACGATGTTTTTCAATTAGCATAATTCAGCGCTCGTTTGGCACTCGCGGTTATTCGAAGATGTTTAGAGCCGAAGAATCGTCACGAGGCAGCTTCCTTCAGCAAACGAAAGCCGCGAGAGAAGAAAGGGCTCATGAGAAGGACAGAGAAGCTGCTGTCACTGTTATTCAAGCTTATGTTAGAGGATGGTTAGCTCGTATCAGATTTACCAAAAAGATTCTGTGAGTTCCCAACACTCGATTGAACATATGTTGATTTATAATATCGATACGTGATGTTAACTGTAAAGATAGAGCGTAGAAAATTAATACTCATAAAACATATTCTATTTTTAGAGAGGAATTCGATATCAATTTTCCTGACGATTGTACAAAGCTCGATGCAAACATAGAATTGCAGCCTGCATTGCATATATACAGGGTTACTTCTAGATTTTTGATTATTTATAAAAGGGAAAGGGATCAAGAACGAATAGAAAAATTATGTAGGTATGTATAGAACGATGAGTTAAGTATAAGATTATTATAGTTGTATGCGTTACAAAGTAGAGTATAATTTTTTTAATAAAATCTTTTTTTAGATACCTTGTGCAAACTCTCCAATCGGAGTCTCCAAAATTCTCATATGTAGGTGTTACTCTAAACAAGGATCACTACATATCATGGATATCTCAAATGAAAACAATTTTAAATCATTGTCTCATTGGCTTGGACAGCCTTAAGCCTGAAATAAGTTCTGACCACACGTCCATTCTATTGAGATTATATACATTAGTTAGTTTTACATCGCCAGCATCATGGGCAATATTAAAAGTAGAGGGTATGGAAAAACTCAGAACCGGTATGAGCCAGCTGTGTGCAAATGTAATGGGACATCTTGTCAACAATGGATTTTATGCTATTATGCAGGTAGTTACTTTTCATGTCTAGTTGTTCATCATAATAATTTTAATCATCTTGAGGTTCCAATAAATTATTTTTCATGTTGTAGACATTATTAGTGAAAGGATTAGGTAGAGCAGAAGTTTCATCCATATCTGTTGCACTGTCTGCAGCAGTCACGTTAACATTGAGACCATTAATATCTTCTCAAATGTCAGACAAACTAGTGTCACTATTTTTAATTAATATCTTTAGCGTTCCTGCTTTGGTCTATCATTTAAACATGTTATGTCCAGAGGTATAATCACTTTTTAGATTACGCATATCTCTAAGAAAACCATAAACATTAATGATATACCGATGTATTTTTCCAGTGCATTTCATCTTTCATTACGCACAATTTATTCTCAAGAAGCCTAGAACTGTTAAATTCTGAACAAAACTTGAGGATAGTTTTTAATGCGCTGGAGGGTAGTTATGCACTTTGTTTATTAGCCAATTTAATACAATTAGCCAATATCGAGAGAGAAGATGTGCTTAAGGATTCATACTTCCCCTCCTTTACTGTAAGACAATCATGAATACTAAGCTATTTATTCTATTTCAAATTTTTATATGTATATATCATTATTATTTACAGTTTGTTGTTACAAAAATGCTGGAAGCATGCCAACAGTATGTAGTAGCTAAACAGAGTAACATAACTCATTGGCACCCTATTCTTGGGTGGTTTGCACAAACAGTGGATAGTCCTTTACAAGAAGCAATTCCTTATGTGACATCACAATTAGCTTGCCTATGGACTGGCAGGATTGTTTTACAATTAATTGGTAAGAAATAAATACATATGCGTATTGCAGAATTTTATAACACCATTTTTTCCTTTTTTCTTAGGGCTACCATTGACAGAACTTGTTGGGAAGGAGTCACCTCCGCAAATGGAGCAACAAAGCACATCTATCAGTACTAATATTTTCCGTCGAGCATTTTTGGAAGCACGCACAAATAGAAATAATAGCAATAAAAATTATAGGAAATTAGGGAGTCCTGAATGTACCAAAATTGCTCTGATCTGTTCCATGTATCAAACTGCTCTTCACACGCTCACACAAATGAAGCAGGATATATTAACGGGTACTTATCTCTGAATAAAAGTATACAAGATACCATACTAATTTTTACTAATTTTTTTTTGCAGGACTTTGTTATCAAGATAAAATTTTATATCATATGTGGTTATTTTTGGGAACATTAGGGCCACATTGTGGCTTGAAAGCATTTTTAGATCACTTGGCAGCTAATACAAAGTGTACAGCACCAGAATTTCAAATGCTGATATTATTTAGTGATTGTATGACTCATTACGTTACGTGAGTATAGTCTATAATTTATAAAATATCTTTTTCGTTTAATAAACTAACCAAATTAACAAATAATATTACTTCCTCAGGATATTAGATGATATGGAGATGTACGAGCAGCAAGAACCTTTTAAATTATCGGACTTTGTTACCATGTCGTTTTTTTTAAATCAATTTTTGTACAAAGCCGTTCTTAATAATTTATTTGGTGAGTAAGCAAAGTTTCAATACAGTGCCTTGCATTTTCTATTCCATCTCATGAAGAAAGACAAGTCGCGTTGCTACGTGCTAAAGTTTTAGATGTTACAGATGTGAAAACCGTGTCTAACAATCCGTTATTTACATCTCTACACACACTTCTCATGGCAATCTATCGTCGGGATTGTAGAAGACCTTTTTGTCCAGACGGACATTGGTTGGCGAAGTTAAGTATAGCATACGCACGAAGAGACAAAAGCGACTCACATTTTTATATAAATTTTCAATTTGCTTTTTTTATCATGTAACAGGAGGTACGAGTCTCTGGTTTCTTGGCTGATCTGGAAAAGAGAAGAGGCGGTGCGGCACTGTTGCTTTCGAAAATGCCTCACGTTATACCGCACTCCGAACGAGTTGTGTTATTTCGTAAACATGTTGCCAATGAAAAGGCTGTTATGGGTTTAACAGAAAGTGCTTGTAACAGTCCACCAACAACGCTGATAGTTGTTCACAGGTATTGTAATTTCTAGTTAAATATTATATACAAAATGAATTAATGATACACGTATCTTACAGAACACGCATAGTAGAGGATGGTTATCGGCAATTAGCGATGTTACCTCCTCAAGCTCTGAAAGGTGTAATCAGAGTACGTTTCGTGAACGAACAAGGTCTGGCGGAGGCCGGTATCGATCAGGACGGTGTATTTAAGGAATTTTTAGAGGAGACGATAAAAAGAGTTTTCGATCCATCTTTGAACTTGTTCAAAGCTACCAGCGAGAATCGTCTTTATCCGTCTCCTACGTCCTCCATGCAGGACAATCATCTGCAGCTATTCGAATTTGTCGGACGAATGCTCGGCAAGGCCGTTTACGAGGTAAATACTTAAACGCATCAACTACTTCTCTCTTTCCACCGAATATAATATGGTAACATAACTTTTTAGGGAATCGTTGTAGATGTTCCGTTTGCGTCATTTTTTGTTTCTCAATTTTCTGGACAAGCAGGGGGAACGTTGTACAATTGTTTGGACGAGCTGGCTTCCCTGGATCGAGATCTCTATCGTAGTTTAACGCTCGTGAAACATTACAAAGGCGACGTCAGGCAGTTAGAATTGACCTTTTCGCTCGACGAGGACGTCATGGGGAAATTAGTGACGCACGAATTGATCCCCGGTGGACGAGCCGAGGCGGTCACTAATCAAAATAAAATTCGTTATATACATCGGATGGCCCATTTTAGAATGCACACGCAAATAAAGGAACAAACGGCAGCTTTTATTAAGGGATTCTGTTCGATAATCAATCCCGACTGGTTGTCGTTGTTTTCAACGCCAGAAGTAAGGGCTGCGACGAAATTATTTTTAGAAGGGAGTAATTGAATCGCCGGTAACATGTTTATGCTTATAGCTGCAAAGATTAATTTCGGGTGACAACGTTCCGCTCGACCTCCGCGATTTGCGACGGCACACGCAATATTACGGTGGCTTTCACGATAGCCATAGAGTGGTGTGTTGGTTATGGGATATTTTGGAGAAAGATTTCACCGAGGAAGAGAGAGGCTTGTTCTTAAAAGTACGTTCCCCATAGCGACATTATTTTTTTTCTTTTTTTTTTTAGGTAATTAACAAAATAATTTACACTAATACATAATCTTATGTTCTCGCGAACTATAGTTCGTCACGAGCTGTTCGAAATCGCCCTTGCTGGGCTTCGCTCATCTGGAACCTCGATTTTCCATACGTTGCGTCGAAGTTGGCGATGACGAGGACACAGGCGACACAATTGGTACGATCATCTTTCTTCGTTTTTTATGAAAAATCTGGAAACTTTTTCTTGTAATAATATTCTCTAAATGTTTTACAATCAGGCAGCGTAATACGCGGCTTCTTCACGATACGTAAGAAGGATCCTCAAATTCGGCTGCCTACCTCCTCGACGTGCTTCAATCTGCTGAAGTTGCCTAATTATCAGAAAAAGAGTACGCTAAGAGAGAAGTTACGTTACGCAGTGACGAGTAACACGGGCTTCGAACTTTCTTAATCTACCATCGACGAAATCAGCACAATCAGGGAACTAACTCGAAATGCAGAGTGAAAATCGAAAGTGATCGAGCGGTGCCTATTAACTGACCGAGCCCCTCTCCCATCAAGATTTCAGTGTAGCGTGACCTGTAAGACAGATATTACGAGATAATGTATGTATGTATAGCATTGAACGGATCGGGTGAGAGATGGGCGAGAATGTACAGTGAAAAACGTTGTTAAGCCTAATAAGTACTCTTAAGGTAATTATTTGCACAAATCTTCGTACAACATTAGAGGAAGATACGGAACGCGAGATTCCGGGTTGTTATTTTCTTTTCTTTTTTTTTCCTTTTGATTTCGCCGAATGAAATATCTTTCCATATTAAATAGACAGTTTAGAGAAAGTGAGATTACATGGCCAACACAAATATGGTGCATATTTTCTTGTTGTTCCTTATATATGTATATTATATATATATATTATTATTATTATTATTATTATTATTAATAGTACTATCATCGTGCGATATTTTAGTTAAGCGATTACGAAGGTTACTATGTTTTTTTTTTATAAATATAGACCTACCGTTCCTTCGACTGTAATTAGTTTAAAATTGCGTGGACTATAGGACGATCGCCCCGTGATTTATTGTACGTTACGAGCTTACAACAATTATTAATCGTTCGCTTTTTAGTAAGACAGTAGTAGTGGTTTGCAAATTCGTGTACATTTAAATGTTAACCGTTGAACGCTCATTGGTGCCGAGTGAGGAAAGCGGATGCGAATTTGGAAAATCAATTTCGGAGAATATGGATTTAACGAAAAGAGAAGACAAAAAGGAAGAAAAGGATAAAAAAAAGAAGAAGACAAAAGAAACGACGGATGCTCTATTTTGAAGGGAGCTATTTTCTCGACATTTTTGTACAAATTTTTGACAGGAAAAAAGGAAGAAGAAGAAGAAGAAAAAAAAGAAGAAAATATTAAGACTTGTATGTACAAAGCGCGTGAAGTTCCACAGTCGTCGTCGTGGGTGTGTGAAATCGGTAGAGTTTGCACGCTGAATTTCCTATAAAAGTCCAATTTATAATGAAAGAGGGAGGGCACGAATTTTCGATAGGACCACACACACACACACACAC
>JAIFRP010004405.1:2252573-2277333 GCA_032403825.1 Odynerus spinipes
ACTTTTATCGCCGCTGATCGGCCGAGATGAAATACGAGACGAAAGAGAACATGAAATATTTAGCATTAGGACTAGGACTAGGACTAGGACTAGGAAATATTTAGCACTAGGACGAGAGATACTGTGGATAGTTACGAAACGTGTTTCGCTCGGTGAGTTCTAAGTCTCATTAGCTGTAGAGAGTTCCCATCGCTCTCCCCCTTTTCGAGTGTACGCGATCGTTTAGAGCGTGTATAAGGGGTTCATCGAGAAGGGACGTTAAACTTGCTTTACGGGCGTAAGTGAGATTTCTGCGATGGTGCTTTAGCTTTTTAGTACTTTGCTTTTACGAGGCCAGGCCCCTACCCTTCAGACTTCTTTTCGATGCAGTTTATCGATTAATGGTTCGTATAACCTCGTTATTCGATAATTCTAAGCGCAGGAGATATATGCACTATCGGTGAATTCAAAAGTTATGGTCGGGTATCCGTAGGATTTTAGTTTCGAGCCGATGTGAAATTCCAAGTAATGTAACGCGTGCGTCACGAAGGAAAGTCTTGTGTGTTTGATAATTACAAAGACGGCTGAAGTATCATTTGGTGTTGGCGGTGGGACGAATATGCATCAAGAAGCACCCTCTTCGCTTCGGCGCATCGTGGCTCGTCGTGAAAGGACGCTTAATGTAGCCTGGCTATGATATATCTATATATATCTATATATATATGCAAGCTGCAGTTGCATGTGCACACGAATACAGGCGGATACCCGGAGAGACACAAAGATCCTCGCCATCTGCGCGCCAACAGCTGCGAATGAGAGGAACGAGATCGACGAGAGACCCCACCACGGTCTTTCGCTTTTATTATATATGAAAAATAATGTTAGCTTCGATCCGGTCATGTTCTCGAATTTTTATGATCGATTCGGGGCATCGATCACTCGTCGATCACCTGGACTATCGATACTCGGCCTGTGGATCATGAGATCACGTTATATTTTATTATTAATTACATTTTTGTAATATCCGGGACACGTGTAGGAACGATATTTTTGGTTTCTCAAATTCGAACACGAAATACACGTAGAAGGACTCCAGCAATCGGGTCATCGATCGGGCAATCAACCTTTTCGCAAGATCACGAACCGGTCGATCGTTTCGCAAACTAGTTTTCGAGTTCGACGCGATACGGTTCTTCGTGGTGCTCTCAAACTGTGTGCCCCGTAACAACAATGGCTTCGAACTGTCAACTCGTTGTAAGCGAGTTCGTCACGATGTAATGGACGTTTAATAATCCAATTTACATGGTGGTCGTCGCTTCACTGGATACTTTTCGGAACGTTGTTAAAGATTAAATTACACGATCGACGTTCTATAAACTTGTAATTATCGTTCGCCGCGAAAATAAAGGCTCACGTGTAGATAATATGCGAGAGGAGAGAAGAGAGAGAGGGAGAGAGAGAGAGAGAGAGAGGGAGAGGGAGAGGAGAGAAGAGAGCGAGAGAGAGAGGGAGAGGAGAGAAGAGAGCGAGAGAGAGAGAGAGAGACACCATTGGCTTTGGTAAAAACTGTATTTTGTACGTCGCTTGTACATGGAATGTGCGTGAGCATCGTTGCGTGATAAATTCACCTCCCAAGCCTGTGGTAGGACGATCTGCGCCGGACGTGCTCATATTTATACACATATCTTGTACTCGATATGACCGACACGCGAACTGGAAGAACGATAAGCGTCCAGCGATAGGATATTGCGCGAGGGGAATCGAGAAGGAAAAGTAGCGAGGGTGAAAAGAAGAAGAAGAAGAAGAAAAAGGAAAAGGCCGAGCGTGTTTCGGATGAAATTTTATTCGAGTTGGAATCTAGTGTTAGCACATTTTCCTGTACCAGTGCCAATGTTCGATAAAGAGGTGGCCT
The DNA here is from genome assembly GCA_032403825.1 of Odynerus spinipes. NCBI lineage: Eukaryota > Metazoa > Arthropoda > Insecta > Hymenoptera > Vespidae > Odynerus > Odynerus spinipes. The sequence goes on from JAIFRP010004405.1 coordinate 2,254,465, forward strand.
GGAAGGTGTACGGTTCGTGCCCGGAAAAGCGTAACTGCGATATCCCCGCGGCAGTTGAGATCAGATAGAACCCAGATGCTAAGGGTGGCCAGTTATCGCGATTACGTTGATTTTAGCATCAGCAGTGGGAGCCGAGAAAACGTTAAACTGTTGACGCATAACACACGAGAGTTCATACACAGGTGACATCTCTCCGTAATGCCCTCAAAGAGGTTCCGTTAGGAAAGGTTATCAGGCCGACCTCAAATCGTATCGATTGGTTCACCTCGAAACTCGTGTCGCGTTCGTATCACGGGCCAGAAGTCACGAGTCGCGTCGAGGCACTCTCTTCTTCGCGTCTTTGCCTTCGAGTTGGCGCGCGCGCGCGCGCGTCTCTTCTTCTCGAGGCGTGTATATTTTTAAATCGTTCGAATAACTTATTTTCGTGCGACTATTAATCAGCAACTTTGAAGGGGTCCTTCGCGGGCGCTATTATCGCGTAGAGGGAAGCTTGTTCTTCTTTGAAGCAACTACGTCACACTCGTTTCATTCGAAAATCTAAATTCGTCTATCTTATCTCGAGCTAAGCAAAGTACCGAGAAGTTATTTTTACGATCGGAGCCTTCTGCACTTGTAAACGACCGTGAATCGTACCGGTGGTTAGTACTCCCGCTTCCGGTACGAGCGGCTTCTTCCAAATTAAAACGGAACGAAGCTAAAATGTAGCTAATGACTTCCTCTCCTCGCGTTCCCTTCAACGTTTCCCTACAGGGGAGCCAACTTGTTTAGTACTCGTTGCTCCTCGTTGCAGTCGTTGCACCGGGGAGTTTATTTAAGATCCTCCTACTTACTCGCTTCTAGCGGCTGCTCGGAAGTCAAGAGTCAGATTTTAGGAGGGTGCCTGGCAAATTGAAGCAGGCATCGACTCTTCCCATTGCTCGTGGTTCTTGTTACAAAGTTTCGCAAGTTTTTCTACAACGAGTCCCTTCTCCACACTCTGGACAACACTCTTGGCTCGGGTCTCTCGTTGATACAATTAGAAACAATCGATAACATCTGATCCGAATAAACCCATATTAATGAAGAACGATCGAGGGAAGACGGGAAAGATCGGATAAAAGCCACGCAAGTTCGGATGGCTCGTTCATTGTCCCCTGATCGAGCGTAACGTGTTTAGCATCGACGGCAAATCGCTTTTGTTAGGGTGAGATAGCGAAAGGATAGCCGCAAAAGCCGAGAAGATAGCATTATCGTCTGGATATCGTGAAGAAGAAGAAGAAGAAGAAAAAGCCGACACAAAAAGAAAGAAAGAAAAAAAGGAAGTAGCTTTGGACTCGACGAGCAACCAGGCGTGGTTTAGGGAGCGCACCATGTAGATGGTTTATCCGAAGAAGAGCAGGGGTGGGGGGTGGTCATGGTGATGGCGATGGTGGTGGGGAGGGTGAGGGGTCTCTATCCGGTTTCGCAAGGGCGCCGAGCGAAGCGCGCTCGAATCATCTAGATAGCCGAGCGCGTTCCATCCGGTTTGGTCCTCTACCACCCGCATCATCGCTCCCTTGCTCTTGGGCACACGCTTACGGTGCTTACGCTGCCATTCTTCCATCGCGCGTCTCTTCATTCACAGGCGCCTTCGTGGCTTTCACTAAACCTATTTATGATCGTACGTGTCCGGTCGGTACCTGCAGGATTTTATGTATTTTTTTAGATCGATATAGAGGTGCAGTGTGGAATAGATATCTCGTGATCATGTTTCCATGGATCGGGATGATGAAAAAGAGAACATGCTGCATCCCCGTAGAGACTTTCCGATGGATGCTGAAGCTCGATACCTTTGTAGATATTTAACGAGACGTTACCTCCTCTTGTTTGACAATGTGACGACGTCGATTCTCGAATCAGCATCGGTATAAAGTGGCAGTCGTATTTACACGAGTAAGCCCGAGCTTAACTTCCTTCCAACTAGTTTAAACTTAACTAGGAGAAACTGCGGTCTGAGCAGAACTGCCAGACGCGGCCGTGCTCTCCTTGATGCAAGCAAGACCGAGAACATTTACGTAATTATCCTGCCGTAGGCTGACGCCGACGCCGCAACGCCATGACGCGGGCCGGAAGAATTAATCCCTCTGCGAGATTCACGAGAATCCTAATCAGACGATTATTTTAGATACCATCGATGAATATCGGGATACTTTTCACTCCTGTAGCCCCGCCAGGGTATTTTTCGTCGAACAAATAAGTCAAAGCCGTGCGACGTTACGAACTTCGACAGTCGAGTCAGAGTCGCGTTAATTTATCGACCTTTCCAAAGCGATAACCAATCGGTGACGAAACATCGTTCCAAAGATATAAAATATTGTCTATCTATACTCCTCTGGACTGTCCGTTGGCTTCTAATTAATATCACCGATTATGCGTGGTAGACGATAATTTATAATTGACGCGTAAGTGGCTCGTCGCGTGCGTGCATGCGCGTGCGCACGCGTTCCCTCGTTCTCTCACGACGACGGTGTGTTCCTTCTCTTCGGTCTCTTCGAAGTCGCGCGAAAGTGGAGCCGCGCACGTTCCGCGATCGATTACGGCTCATTAGTTTGATTTATCGCTATCGAGAGGGAGTCTCCCTGTCTGCGCTTTCGAACGAACGCTCTTCGCTCTCGAACGAGCCTACGCCCTCTTCATTTTCCCGTTTCGTATATATTATCATAGACACCTAGGCGATGTGCGAGGTGTTCAGAAAATGGAGGTATGGATATACCTGAACTCGTGAATTAATGAAACGGAATTAATGAAATGAACATCGGGAAGGAAGTTCGTACACCAAATTGTTAAATTGTCTGTCAGATATCAATTTATTGTTATATTTACAGTCATCAAACATTGTTCGCTTGCATAAAACAGTACATTCATCTATGATCGACCTAGTATTCCTGGTATATCGCTGATAAACCAGCATTTTCGAGAACGACACACGGATCACCTCATTCCAGGATATAAACGAGAACAGAAAGGTGATTTGAAAACGCGAACACAGCCTGGTCTCGAATTGATCCGAGGGAAAGCCTCTCGCGATGCTGCCTTCTCCCCACTTCGGCAATGCGGAAGCCGTACTGCTCTACACTCAAGGTCACACACGTCTTCCAAGGTCAGCGTACTTGCCTCCACTCGTGGTAATCCATGACCTTTGCCAAATTCTTCACGCAAAGTACGCCCCATTGGAGTTTCGTTAAATTCAAGATGGCGTTCGATCGCGATCGGTGTAATCGACTATGGAACTGATCATCGAGTGATCGGAATCAACATTTTTATTCAGGAATAAGGGCAACACGGTTGGTCATGATGGTTCTTAGCCAGGAGCAGGTGCGTGAGCAGGTGATCCTTCGATGCAGCTGCTGCTTGCGTGAAGAAAAATATTAAAGGTCCGGAAAGAAGAGGCTACCTTTTATTTCGTATCGCGAGATACGCTGTTGAAATTATTTGAAGTTTCCTTCGAATTATTTCAACATCTTTCGTCTCTGCTTCTAATAACACGATGCGATGGAGTTTAATTCGCTCCACTAGGTCACGGGTCACGTTATACAAATTTTGCTGTTATTTTAAACAGGATGAAAACTCGTTGCGCGTCCACAGGGCCGTGGATCGTCAATTTGTATTCTTCCGATTGCAGCCAACAAGCACGGCACGTCGTTTTTATCTCCGTTCCTACGGAGCATACGAATATGCGTTATTCTACTTATTTATCGTCGATAAACATTTCATGAATCTGCATTTTATTGAAATTTAAATATCGCTGGGGTGTTTAAATATTTAAATGTCGAATGGGCGTGTTTTATTCTTTTTTGTTTCTTTTATTTTTTTACGAGTATTTGCGTTATCGACGTAGATGCGCACATACGTTAAAATTTCGCGAAGGTGTCGTTCTCTTTAACGGACGCGAATGAAATTTTATTATTCCTCGCGTGAATAGCACGTTGCAACAAAACTGACACTCGTCTGGAAAATATGAGGAAGGTGGAGGGGGTAAGGGCATTGACTAATCAGGCCGAAGTCATTAGCTTCGTTTATCGATCACTAAATTGATCTCTTCGCGCTGTTACGTTGCGCTCGGACACTCGAGAGGTGAAATTAGACCGAGCCTAACCCATTTCAAACCTTTCAAGTGTAAATACAAGCTCGGAACGGCCAAGAAGCGTATAAGAATTTTACCGAAGCAAAATGTTAGTAACTTTTAAATTTTTCGCGACACGTAGATTGTTACAATTCGTACTAATATCTAAATTACATAAAAAAAACAGGCTCGAGATAAAAGCAAAGGCTGCCGGTTTAAAGCTCGAACTTTTTATCGTCGACCTTATCGCGTTTTGCTATTTAAAAATGTTGCTATTTTGTCGTGCACCATGTAGAAAGCTCTTTGGGTGGGGAAAAAGTGAAAAGATCGTTTGGTGCAAAAGGGCAACGAAGAAAGGAAGGTACGACGACCGTCTAAAAGGTTCAACGCACTCGCTCTCTTTCTTCTTCTTTCTTCTTCTTTCTCTGTGCCGAGCATAACGGAAGCGAAGCCACGAATTTCGAGTGGAACGACCCTGAATCGCATATGGGTTGTGCATCGACGGCTGCACGCTCTAATTCCGGCTTACTCAGCACGTTCGATCGTTTTCATGTCACGCGACGAATTTTAATCCTCGAGTCCTTCTCCATGATTGCCATTTCAAAACTCGTCACTCGTCGCATCAACATTTTCAGCTAATCTAACCCGAGACTACTTTATATTCCTTTTAAGCCATCGGAAACGCGGATCATCGATAGCTGTAATTATTAATTAACATCGACGTGACTCTAAAAGTTCAGTAGTTAAATTTATATAATATTCGACTTTTTCGATCTCGCGAAAGTTGAAAAAGATTTCCCTACACCGTAGACCCTATTGATCCCACTCGTTCCATATTTCATCACCGCTGGGTACTAACTCATGGCTTTCGCGTGCACCCGACCGTCTAGCACGATACTTTCTTCCTCTGAAAACGAATCAAGCTACTCGACGTATACCGCGTCTGCATATCCTGACTCTGGAGAATACGCGGCTAAAACGTATTACACGATCGGCGGACTTAAACAATTAGTCGGGATTGTCAGTCATATTTCTGCTCGAGAAGGTCAATTCGATAACTCTTAACCATTCGACTCGATACGAGCGAGAACCCATTTACTACCATCGATATATGTATCGCGTGTAGGTATAACACGTCTAGAGATTTACGAGTATATTGAAAAGCAATTTCTCTTCCCCCTTTCAAATTCAAAATTATTTTACCAAGCTGTCTCTCCGTACGTATCTGGAAACGTGATTCGTATATTGCGAGGATGTCGAAAATGGAATTGGCGAAACGAAAGCGAAGGTAGATCGAGAACCGGCCGACCACCATCAGTTTGCGGTGTGGAGTGACCCTCCCTAGCAATGAAATCGAACCACCATAAACGGGCTAATTTGCTGCAGTAATAATTATTTAGCCACTAAAATCAATGGACGCATTGATTTCGGTCATGCTCGCCTCGTCTCCGATTTCGTTCGCCTTCGTTGATTATAACCGATCGAGCTCCTGTGGTGTCCCTTCGTTATCCGACTGAGATTGGATCGTTTTGCTAGAATCGACCAGCAAAAAGAAACAAATTCATTTTATCCCACTCGATACGTTCAGGACATGTACTGACCAATTGTTTATTTGTGTTTCAGGGCAGTAACGGATCCCAGGGATGGTAGGAGAGTGGCCTTAAAGAAACTGCCGAATGTCTTTCAAAGTCTCGTCAGCAGCAAGCGGGTTTTCAGGGAGTTGAAGATGCTCTGCTTCTTTAAACACGAAAACGTGAGTAGATTTAGCAGTAATTGAACGTCAAGTGAACACGTTCGAAGATCATGCCATTTCCAAAGTGAACTTGTTCCTTCTCCGAGAAACATCTTTACTTTTGAACGAGCAAGTTGGCTTGTTATACTTTCTCTCCCATGTAGACGAGAGCATAAATAATTCCCCGTAGTTGTGTTTGAAAAAGGCACATCGGTGTTCGTGCTGATCCTAAAGAAGAGATCGCGTTTGTTGTCTCTCTCGCACGCTTATCTCGATCGTAATCTCTTGGTGAGTTAGCGAGTCGAGCTCGAGTGGCACGGCACGTTAAGTACATTTATTTTCCAAAGAGTTCGGATTTAAAGTATCGCGAGAGTATGAGAGAGCAATAGTAGGTATACCACGTATATAACCTATTCGGGCTTCGTTTCGAAGAAACTTTCTTCAAAGGCATCAAAACCCTTAACTCTTCGAGTGGCTGCTCTCGTAAACGCTATGTTTGTGTAGGTACTCGAGTAGATCCTTTTTCTTGGACTATTCGCTGTCGGCACTCCACGAGCTGCTCTCTCTCTCTCTCTCTCATTCTCTCTTATATTTTTTCTCGCATTGTTGTCTATGCCGGAAAGTTTACCTATGTTATATTTCACGATTTTCCGATTTCCCGGCGCTTACCTTCGATTTCGTCTCATCCTTAATCCATCCCGTTCCTTTGGCATTCTTTGCCTTCTTTTCCTTCAATGCGAGCCGATGCACGAGTGTCCACTTTTGGATGCGATAAGTTGGCGTAGCTGAACTTTTATACAGGCTAAGGTCTAGATCTCAAAAGAGAGGGTTTAATTATATTTGTTGTAATTACTTATTGTATAAATACTCGTGCTATTTAATCGGCCTCCCATGAATAATTAATCGTTAGCTACTTCCTTTACGTTTATCATTTCTTTGGGATTTTTCCTTTCGACTTCATCAGCCAGCGATCGCTTCGTACCCTTTTTCCAAGTGCCTGTTTCCTTCGGTTTCACTCAAAGTAAAGATCAAAGGAAAATCTTTGCACTGTTTTTTTTCTTTTTTCCAGGTTCTTTCGGCCCTGGACATCTTGCAACCGCCGCATCTCGACTTCTTCCAAGAAATGTATCCTTTTCTAGCTACCGTACAAGATTAACTCGTGAAAACTTCGGTAAAAATAGGTAGCATTTAATCTTTTCCGTTGCCCGAAGTAACGGATCGAACGAAAGAACGATAAACATTCGAGGAACGCCAAGGTACGTGCGAATTAAATATCATCTCCACGCGGATTATTTTCGCTGGGGAATCCGACTATCGGATAGAATTCCAAACGATCGATCTACGTAGCGAACAATAACACTATAACAGTATCCCTAGCGTAATAATGTGTACACGGTAATAAGATACGCTGCATCCTGTGGTTGGCTCACCGTAGTCACCATTTTATTCTACACGAAGAAGAGTAGTAGGTAAAAGAGGACACGATCTGGAAGTGGATCTATCGGGGGATCCTCTTCTGTTAACTTTTATCGAAAATAAGAGAAAGATTGCCGTTGCCTAATCCTATATCAAACTAAGTGCTGATGTGGGAAGCGTTGATAGCGGAGAAGAAAATGTTACTTCTGATTTAAACGAATCTGAACTTTCTACTTAATCATTCTTGTCACGACGGAGACACGTGAAGGATGAGAAGGAGTAGGGTTGGGGGGAGGGAACTGTGCAGAATCCTGGCTTAAGCTGATCAACGACTTATTCGGTTATATCCTGGGGAGTATTAGTGTGTTGACTGCGACGTCGAATTAACGTCACCTCTTGGTTGTGCCAAGCATCGGCTATTAAGTTTTCATCGTGGAAGCTTTCCCAATCGGGGTCCACTATCAACATCGTCATGGTTCTCTGCATCTTCTAAAATGTATGGCTAACGGTCGAATCTTCGATCCGTGCGATCGATCCACCGATCAAGGAGAAACCGATTCCGTTGAAGAGAACGGGACCGTTCAAAGCACTCGCGAGAGTTAATCTCGGTCGTGCTAGTCCGATAAATCAGTTCACTGATCCCCTCTATTTTCCTCTCTCTCTATCTCGCTTTCTGTAGAATGCACAATCCCTCTTTCTTCTTTCTCTCTCTCTCTCTCTCTCTCTCTCTCCTGCTCGCACTCTCGGACCTCCTTGTAACTACGTAAATCATCATTAGTAATGCCGGCTATTATGCTTTGCGGCTTCTCCTCCTTTTTCCATCCACGCTTCTTCACATTTCATTTTCTCTCGTTCCTTCATCTTCTTATCTCTGCCCCGTCTCTCGTCACAGATTATGCAGTTCATACAGGAGAGCCAATACCATCAGGGCAGCCTGCTTTTCTATTCTCTCTTTATTCAAATCATCCTATCCGTTTCGCCCAGCTTCTTAGTTACCTGAATCGTTTCCATTTTTCACACGGCGAACTTGCCTTGGCTTTTAGCTGACCCGTGGGATCGGGATAATCGAGAACTATCATCGTGAGTAGCGGTTAGCGGATTCGTTCGGGAATATTGGAATGGTAGAAATTAAGATACAATGTATGCAGAAGTAGTAGTAGCAACTCGGAACTTGATCGAACCACGAGCAGCTGATTTCTAATTAAGGAACCACTCAGGATCAGGGTTGCAGCGGAGAGTCGCGTACCTACTCGTCGTCGCCACAGCCAGCGGAAACCGCAGAGGGAGAGGAGGAGGAGGAGAGAGAGAGAGAGGGAGAGCGGAAGCCTCGGTGAATTCTAACGCTTGTTACGAAGGACGCGCTTCGAGGTTCCCTCCTATCGCGATGAATACACCATGAACGTTCTCTACGTGCTGGATGTATTGGATCACCGGCTACTGGCGTTAGGTCGATCATAATCATGGATTATTAATGCAGCCTTGCCGGACCCGAGCCCACGACACGTTGCAGTTGCATCTTGATAACTCGTCTGCTACCAACTCGTATTGCCGATTCCCTGCTTTGTCCCGAACTTCGTTTGTCCAACCGTTCGCACTGTGTTTACGCTCGCAACTTCGTAGAATCGTCCTCGTCGTCCGGTGCTAATCATGACGGTGATGATTCATCGATCAGGTCCCCGTTACCTCGACCGATCAGCGATATCGTCGAGCTCGATCGATCTATCGATCGATCGATCCGTTGGAACTTTGCTCCGAGTCTTCTTACGAGTGCTTTGCAGACTACGCGTTTCTTTGCAGCGTAATCGCGTTAATTGCTTTCGGATCGCTGATCGGCTTAATATTCACGCAAGTACTTCGATCGTGCGGGATATTTGATGATACGCTTATATTCCTGTGCTTTTTTTTAACCTAGCCTTGATTGCTTTTCATTGCTACGTTGGATCGTTTAGTTAGCAACGAGATTAATTCATTATTTCAAGTATGAAAAATGCCGAAGAGAGATGGTGGACTAGTTTAACAAAATTACACTTCTTTAAGTATTACACTGTGTTCGATGGGTTACAAGATCATTAGTCCTTGCTCCGAACCTCTATCGATGCTCGATCAGCTTCAGGTAACAAAAAAAAGTAGCAGCAACACGCGTTAGCGCCAATTTACATTCGCTCGTTAAGACACGCGATACTTTGCTGCTAATAGACCCGCATATACACGAAGGTTCCGTCGCGTATACCCGCATCATCGAGAAAATTGATATCGATTTTAAAGGAACCCTGGATATGCCTCTTGCTCTCTCGCGTCTTTTCGTCTCGCTATTGTAGACGCGTCAGAGCGCGATGATACGCATGCCGTACGCGCCTACGGGAAAAAAAGGGTATCCGTATCGTGAGAATGAAAATGACAGGCGTATTTTCAATTCGACGACTCCATCGAGCAGAATTTTTCTGCCGTGTCATAACGTGTGGGGGGAGGAGGGATTTTATAACGGGCTGTGGGTTGATTAACGATGCTCGATGCGATTCGCGTGGGGATATTTTTCTCCCTAAAAGCCGGGGGTATAGAAAAATTCCAACGTTTTATAAACCACGAGTCTTCTCTCTCTCTCTCTCTCTCCAATCACTTTATAATTTATATTCTTTGGAATACTTCGAGCATAGAGAATCGTGCAAACGTAAATTCCTTCTCCCGGTTTCTCTCACTCGAGTGCATCATCATCGTACGTTGTACTACCTCGCGATCTTTCTACTCGAGTTAAGATGCGAGCCACGAGATCATACGAACGAGGAAACACAGAAATCGCGAAGTGCACGCAGATATGGGCGCCGAAGAGATTCTATAAATAAATCTAGGATCGATGATGACAGCAGAGAGGAACAGAGGAGGAGGAAGAAGAAGAAGAAGAAAAAGAAGACGAGGGTGTATCGCTTCACGTTTACTCGCAACTTAGAGGTTCAGGCCGGTCAGCGTGAAAGCCACGCCGGAAACGCAGAGAGAAAGAGAGAAAGAGAGAGAGGGAGATATTATAATTGGAACACGGAAATCGCGCGTGACTCGCGCATTAGCTCGGTATCGCACGCCCACAAACAGAAGGAGGAGACGGAGGGCCAGCTTGGTGGAGGCCTTCTCCTCGACTGCTTCTCCTCGAAGCCAGCGTCCGGCTCGAACGAGCTCGACCGGATGCGGGGAGAAGCTTTATGGTGTTTCCGAAAGGCAAATGAGATGATAGAAAGGGTCCGATGCTTGTTTTACGTCCGCTTGTGTATTCCTGTGTCACGTTACCACTTCTCTCTTCTGTAGCTCGATTCCCGCGTCACGTTTCTAATAGCAACTCTCGTAGCGACTGGTTGTTTTCATACTTCAACATCTTCGATACTCTAATCGTATGTCTCAAAACAATTTGGTGTCGTCTTATCATCTTTCGTCGATGTGATTCCTCGGATAGTTCACCGATCTCCAATTTTACACAATATTATCAAATACCACAATCGCCATCGCCCCAACCCACGAACACACTTGTATCATCATCCAGAAACAAAAGAAGCTGCGGTATTCACCGGGGTCGATGGCAGTAAACAAAGGATCGGCATAGGTGCACAGGTGCATAGACCTAGACGAGGAGAATGCCACAGTGCTAAAAGGAGGAGGAGGAGGAGGAGGAGGAGGAGCTATCGTGGAAGGGTTGGTTGGGGGGTTGATAGGGTGGCGGTCGGAACTAATACAGGAGACGCTGCTAATATCCGGATCCGTCGGTAAATTCGCGATAACCGTTACCACTCTATTAATTGATCGCCAACATCGACGATATATGTTCATTAGAAGACTCATTAAGCTGCAGCCGTCGTGTCCGCTGCTGTGTCTCGCTGCTACTCCTCGGCTTATTATGCGATTATCTGCTAGGAGACGAACGATCCTCGCGATTTGCAAACTCGTTGACCGATACGTTCGCTCGACGTTGCGAGAGTCCAACCGATGTTGTTTTTTTAAATCAGTTATTAACTTTTTTAGGGCTAATCTCATTGGCGATCGTTTACAATTTATTTCTAGCTCAAGTATGTTACGTAAATGTTAGAGTAATACGATTTGAATGTTAATCGACATCGCGTTTCCGTTTAGCCGATAGGCGTGTAAAATATAAATTCATACCGAACACAGGTATAGAATGATTCATGACAATGTTTCACACGGTACATGCGTTCATCTTTTTCAATCGAACGTGTTTTCCAAAAATACATCCATTTATAGATTAAAAAGACTCACCCCGGGCGCGCGCACGCGTCCACGCGAAAAACGTGTCGGCAAGCGTTGGACGTAATAGCGGAGTCATAACGTAAACAAATATTTTGACATGAAATACCTAACGCGATGGAAGAGTATTGTTTGTTCAGTCCTTTGTATCAGTTCGAGGAGAAAGGACGTATTCTCCGAGCAATTTCCACTCTTGTCGTCGTCCTCCTATCTCGTCTCCGTGTTCTGCCGAAGTTGTAAGTTGCTCGTTATACCTTACAGGGTGCGTCAACTCTATTATTTTTATTTTTTACGAGCGAGGTTATTCGAGATATCCGCAAAATGTAAAGAATCGAGTTGTTCGAATTATTAAACCTTACAGGGTGCGTCAACTCTATTATTTTTATTTTTTACGAGCGAGGTTATTCGAGATATCCGCTAAATGTGCAGAATCGAGTTGTTCGAATTACATTGGCCACCATAAAGATTTTCACTTATCGATCATCGATCCGATCTCGAAGCAGATAGAGCGATTAGTATAGCCAGTGGGAATATTCAGCGACCGAGTGAAAGAAGCCGAGGAAAAAGAAGTTCGAACGACGGTAGACACGCGATGCTCGCCATCGGCGATATAAAATTCGCTCGTTGCCCTCTGCCAGCTTTATGAGGGATATTTATTTGAGGAGAGAAGGAAGAGGCGCGGTTTAATCGGCTGGAGGAGCCTCGCCTCTCTCCCTCGTCGATGCTTCAACGATTCGATTAAAGCGTGAAGCTTTTACCTTTATTTAGGGAATTTTAATTTGCCAAACGACTCTAATTGTACCACGTATCTCCATTTTCATTATTTATTTCTTATAATTCACATTTTCATAATTTATATCCCACCGTCACGCGTTCACGTTACTTATACTTATGCTAGATCTCAATCGTGTTTACGTATCAGTTCGTTATCATCTTGTTTGCCGTCACACTTACAGGGTTACTGGCCTCGACACAATAAACCCATTCTCTCTTTCTCTCTCTCTCTCTCTCTCTCTCTCTGTCTCTTTTTCTTTTTCTCTCTTTATCGCAAAAATCGTTTCGTTCCGTGCATCCTCGCACGTCGTTGCTTTTATTTCGAGTCGACTGGATCGCAGGTACACTGCACTTTGCGAGTGGCAAACTGTGCGTGGAGTGAAACGATAAAAAAGGCGCGTGTAAATTAAAGGTCGTCTCTTTTTCCATCTATCNNTCTCTCTCTCTCTCTCTCTCTCTCTCTCTCTCGCTCTCTTTGTTTTATCGCGTTAGCCGGCGATGTAAACCATTAGATAGAAAAGCGCTCGTAGCCGAGCTGATGCTCGTTACGAAACTCAACGTGCGCTTTTTCAAACTTCCACCTTTCTTTTCCGTTTTTGCTGAACGCTTGTTAGTAGCGTAGGCGCGCGTTTTAAGCAGCGCACCAATGAGTTACAACTCTGGCGTATGTAGGATTACCACGGGAGATTTGCGGGGGTCTTCTTTAGAAAAGATTCTTGCTCTTCGGTATTCTCAAAATCTAAAGGATCCTTTCTATCAACCTGCCATTTTGTTTTTTTTTTCATTATCCGTTTAACGCTAAACGCGTACCAACCTCGCAGCAGTAAGATTTTATCGCAGGATGTAGAATTTTAATTGGAACGATATTAATTCCTTTTTTTTCTTTTTTTTTTTCTTTTAATTGAAGGTCGTCCACGATTATATCATTTGTTAATACACTCCGTTAAAGCGTGAACTTTCAGCAGCATTGACTGTGGAAATTAATTGGCGATGTTATAAAAGAAGAAAAAGATTTTGCTCGACCAGCTCGTTGTAATGTGACGAGTAGCAAGATGTCCACGTGTACCTTGAGTTTGCATATGTATATATTATGTAACATTGTTGTATAAGCGTAGGTTTAATATTACCTTCTTTTACGTAAGCCCAAGCGCGCAAGCGCCTAACCGTGTTGCATACAATCCACGTAATAGAGTTGCGATGCGCGTTACAAGGAGCAAGTGGATCGATGGCGATCGTAACTAATCGGAATTTCGTATTATGCTGATGGACTTTGAACATGTTCTCGCGTACCGCTTTTAGCGTCGACATGAAATCTGCCTTAGTGAAACGACTGACATCGAGTTATTTAATGATTAGGTATCTGAGAAATAATTTTTGGGGGATTTCGATCGCAAAAAAATGAAATTAATCGAACGATCCAATTCTAAGGGTCTTCGTAGTGCAATTTTGAAAGCCGCTTAACAAGACACGTGAAAAAAAACGAAGTCTCAATTTTTGACGCGCACGGAAACCGAAACCGTCGATCAGAAATTGCTCGTACCTTCGTTTTTTGTTTCTTTTTTTCTTCTCTCTCTCTCTCTCTCTCTCTCTCTCTTCCCTCTGCCTCCAACGTAAAACGTATCGAGTATCGTGCGAGCTGGTATATCGATCGCCCTCCGGAGTTTTTGGAGGCGAAGCAAAGAGAGTTCTTTGTTCTCCGGCACACGGTTGCCTCACGTTTTGCTTTCCTTCTCTCTTTTCCCTTTATTAACTCGCTTCGACGTCCGGCCTTCTCTAAAAGCCTCCACGTACATACGTACTTTTGGCAGCACGCGAAAGACACCGCGGGAACGTGGCGGGAGAAAGAAAAAAAAAACAAACAAGAAGGTTCTGTCGTTACTCCGAATTTTTCCGAATAAAATTCTCCTCTCGCCTCGTGCGCTAGGGAAAAGGGGGATGGAATTTTTCGCGTGTAAAACTTCAGCACGGCGGGGTAACGTCGAAATAGGAGGCGAAACTTTTCGACGTCTATGTCCCAGTTTTTTGTGGAAGTGTCGTAAAAAATTGGGTCGAGGGAACGAAGGCTTAATCTCTGATTAAAAAATCGAAGGGTCGCGGGATGAATTTAGAAGTATTTCTTAACGGGCTAGAAAGACGCGAGCGAAGTAACTCGAGAAACTTCGTAACCCAAATATTTCTTTAAAAAAAAAAAGTTCTTCATCAGCCCTCCCCCCCCAGCGATACCTCAAATAATTATTACCAAACTCGAGCCTACGATCACACCAACGAATTCCGATAACGCTTCAGTACCAAGAAGAAATTTGGTGCTCCCCAGCGTTCGTCTCTTCCCTCGCGATACGAAATTCGAGTAAGAAGCACTTTGCGAAGGAAGACGGGTAGGACACAGAGCACGCTGATAGCCGGCGGTAAGCGTGGCATTTAATTGCCAGCGCATTAAACCTATCTTAATTGCTCGGCTCGCATAATGCGCGCGCTGTCGGCGGTGTTGAACGTAACGACGCTTTTGCTATGTCGCGTTCGCATGGTGGGGTAGCGTGATGTGCGATGGTGTTGGTGTTGGTGGTGGTGGTGCGCGTCGATGCCTTTGAAATTCCGATTGGTTCGTCGTCCGCGAGTGGGTAGTCATGCGTACGTAGCCTCACGTACGTCTATATACCTGGAAATTGCTTTAACGCTAATCCCGTTGCCCTCTCGCTACCTTTTTGCGTCTCTTTTCGCCACTCTCTCTCTCTCTCTCTCTCTCGCTCTCTTTATCTCTCTGTCTCGCACACGCCGTTCTCGTTATCAAGCCTCGCGCATTTCTATCGTGAAAATCCTTTTAAATTCGTTTAAGCGATTGCCAGCGAAGCTGATCATTGATTCCGATGTAACTTTATGGGATTGTTAAACGACGTAAGAGGATGTAACGGGATTAATCGGTTCCTAAAGTTAAGTGGGGATATAAATCGTGCTACTGTCGAGGAACGCTGGCGTATGGAGCATTCGTAATCTCGGCAAGTTTCACCCAAATCGATCGTCCTGTGTGATACCTTTATTAAAAAAAGAACGAAGTCCCAGGTGTTCCGGAGCGATCTACCAAATCCGGGCGTGGATACCAACGATGGGAATGTAATATACGTTCCGCTGGATATGTACACTGCACGCGTGCACAGTAGTCACCCGGACACAACCCGAACGTAAAATATGGGAGTAAGCTTTTAAATATCACAGACGGTTAGCGTTATCGCGATTGTCCAGTAAAACCCAGTGACTTGGACTCGGTGTCCATTCCGTTTAAAAAATCTGCTCGGCTCGTATAAATTGATATTTTTATACGCGAAAGAAGATGGAGCGATGGAAGAAGCGAAAGAAGAAAAGAGATAGAGGGAGAAAGAGAGAGAAAGAGAGAGAGAGAGAGAGAGAGAGAGAGAAGAAGGAGCAGCGCGTAGAATCCAAAGACTCGTCGAGTTCTCCAAGTCGTTTGCCGGCCGTGTTCGAACTCGGTTGACCGGTCGGACGGGCCGGATTGGCCTTGCTCGAACACCTCGGACTTTCAGCCCTCATCATCGTCATCGTCTTCTTTGTTGTACGCCTTCACTTAACAAAGGAATCACCCAAAGCCCTGACGACGTTCACCCTACACGATTACGATCGTGTGTTACTGTTCGAGCTTGCAACTTTATATATGGGGTGTATCCTAATTTGTTTCTCCTCATAAAAATGAGGCCACGACATAATAGCGATGAAAGAAGTCGCGTGTCCTAATTGGGTGTTATGCTAACCCGTACCATGAGATCGTATAAAAAGCATACGCATTTTGGGCACCCCATTTGTTGTGTGTTAAGCAATTTTTCGCTTATTTACAATTATCTTCGATCTACTTGAACGGTCATTACTCGAGTAAAGAAAGAAGCAAAATACTGGCTTTTCTGAGAGTCTCTGTGGTCCCAAGGCCGGACAATGGGAAGCCGAGAGTCTTCCAGGTTCTTCTTCCTCTTTGGACCGGTATGAGAGGAGAGGGGGCAAATGAGGGGAGTAAAGGCAGGATACTCGATTTCCAGGCTCTCGGAGCCCGCGAAGACGTTGCTGCGGCCGGCGGTGCGGCTTCCGGCGGTGCGGCTGCGGCTGCTGCTCCTGCCGTTGCTGTTGCTGCTGCAGTTGCTGCTGGGGGCAAGTCGCTTTGTCCAGGAACCGGTCGACGTGCCTACTAGGAGGCAAGCACGCATCGATCCTCCAATCGCGTTGGCCTCCAGCATGGCGCTTGGACTACCACCCAGACGCCAAATAATAAATTTCTTCGAATGCGACTTCTTTTACTTCTGTACCATTTTCGTTGGTTTTCTGGCGTGTCTAATCGTTCTTAAAAAAAAAAAAAAAAATTGGAAGTCCAAGTTCCAAAGTTCTTATCTTATCGAATTATGAAGAATGTTGACGTTAACTCGTGACCCGGTCAGCTAAAAATTAGCACACGGTTGTATGTTAAGTACCGTGTTCACCACGCGTGCTAGTTTAGTGCGATTTAGAATTAATTAACAGCTTAATCTAAACGATCGTTTACATAATTAATAAGCGAATAATATTTCAACGGTATTTTCAGAAAATTCTCATACGTTTCGCAGGAAGCCATTAAAAAGCTTGATCCATCAGAGTGGTCTACGTATTGGGACTTGAAAGCCCCGCGGACGGAAAGCGTATCCTCGCAATCAGAGCAAACTCAACCCTTCTACTTAGTAATCGTCCGAGCTTTCCAATGATCGTTGAATTTAAATTTCGAACTCGATCTCATCGCGGTTCCCTGACCATCTCGCCCCCCCCAACCTTTATTACAACTTCAAATTTATCCCAGATACGATCTAATCGGTGCTCGAGCCAGAAATTGATGAGACAGCTTCTTATCAGGATCGGGTTGTATTCCTGCTTGGCAGTCTCCTCTCGTTGCCTGATTTAATACATCCAATTGCAATGAATTTGTGGACGATCGCTATTGAAAATCGAGCGGACGATAATAATGTTGATAGTACGATTTAATATATACATTTGCGCGGTATCGTTATAATAATCAGAGTATTTATGAAGTAAAGCAGCGAGAGACGAGAGGCGAGGAGAGGATAAGAGAGGAACGACGATATCGGCTTGGCGTTTAGGCGTTTCAGGTCGAAGCCAGCCGGACCAGTCGACTTGCATACCACGCCAGGTTCGCAGGCAGCCTCTACCTGCATTCCAACCTACCAGTCGACCTCATTCCGCCATTATACTATTTCATTTTCCTCGAACGTTCGCTCTTTTCTTCTATTCTTCTGCGAGTCAGACGTTACACGACGATAATGACGATGATGTTGTTCGGTGAAAGCAAAAAGACGGAGAAATACTTTTCACTTTTTTTCGCGTTACACGTCCAAAAGATTCCCCACAAATCTGTTAACACTTTACACGATATCTTTCGCTATGTTATACGAATTTGAAATTATATTCCAATTTCCCAATTAAACAACGAAGGTGTACGCATGATCGATGCTCCCGTACTACACACGGATCGTCTCGGTCATTATCTATTAATTATTCATTGCTTTTTCGGCGAGCGGGAATCGACGAAAATTCGGCTAATTAAATATTTGCACGTGAATATTATTTGTAGCGAAAACGTGCGATGTGCGTGCAAGCGCTGGGACCGCTCGAGCGGTCATTACTGGGTGTGTGTGTGCCTGGTTGTAGTTCTCTTGGTTAAAACGCAGGCTAATAATGCCACGATACGAGGGCACCTGCCACGGAACAAAGCACGAAGCGTTGATAATAATTAACGTGTTGTTAATATTATGGTCGATTCGATCTTGCGTTACAACTGAAACGAACGTGGTTTTAACATTTTCGAAGGAGGCCTTTCGATAATGTTTAATAATTATGCTCGTTTACAATTTCCCGATTTAGTTTACACCGAAATCATAATTTACGCGTACGAAGCCGGACACGGTAACGAGTCAAAACCTCAGTATTTGCTTTAAACAAATTGGGGGATTCATTTTTTGAAAGGATTGATTCCAATTGATTTCAATGCAAGGTAATAATCTACATTTACTTTGATATATTGTTTTCATATTACTAGAAGTCACGTAATCATTTTTCCTTTCGCCTCGAGAGTGAATCACCAGCATCAAGATCGCCATTCACTCACACGTACTTCTGGTAGATGCTCGTGGACGTGCAGGAACTTTGCCGAGTACTTTTTACCGTAAAACTTGCCCTTTCCTCGTTCGATCTCGTCTATCCTAGGAAAAGAGAGAGCAAGAGAGAGAGAGAGAGAGAGAGAGAGATTCGAATTACCAAGGAGAATTACCGTAAACTCGATAGCACCGAGCTAACTTTCCGCTATCTATAGCTAACACACGCTACCCCTTCGAGGCAAGCGACTCTACCTTCTCTTTTCCACTCGTGTTTCCACTGCGGCCTCGTTTCTCTCTCTCTTTCTCTCTTTTACTCATTGGAGAAGTTGCAGCCCTCTTTTTCTTAGGAGGTGGAACGCTTAGATCCGTAAATTACCAGCCTCCCCTTTATTGCGACTGCCCACTTGCGTTACGACGCGATATACTTCGGCTCTTTATTTTTCTCTTCGAACTCACCGTGTGTGTTCGTCTCTCTCTCTCTCCCCCCCTCTCTCTCTCTCTCTTTTTTAACAATACATGAAATTTTTAAACTGAGCTATTACCACACAAATTGAACCATTTTTTTTAAAGAGTAAAGTTTGAGAAATTTGATCAAATTTAAGTTAGGATTACGATCAGTGTTCCTAGTTGGGGGAGAAAAGATGTTACTTCGATGGAAGTTTTAAGGGTACCGTAATAAAGTGCGTGTCGGTATAAGAGACAATTCCTTGGCGTTTATTAGGCTTGAAAACGAA
Organism: Odynerus spinipes; assembly: GCA_032403825.1. Taxonomy (NCBI): domain Eukaryota; kingdom Metazoa; phylum Arthropoda; class Insecta; order Hymenoptera; family Vespidae; genus Odynerus; species Odynerus spinipes. Next base: position 2,273,581 of record JAIFRP010004405.1, read on the forward strand.
GCAATTAATCGTCCTAGACGATGGAAAGCGACGCGATCCAATTACGTCCTCGTCGTCGTCGTCGTCGTCGTCGTGACGAAGTTGAACGACGTTGATAATAGTGTATGTATAAACGTAGCTGCGTCCTAGCATAATCAATAAATTCCTTAATCAGTGCCGACATAGATATGTGATCACGGAGCTACTCCAAAGCGATCTCCATAAGATCATCGTCAGCCCGCAGCACCTCAGCCCAGATCACATCAAGGTCTTCCTTTATCAGATCCTACGAGGTAAGTTTTCATTTTTTTTTCTTTTTTCGTTAATCATTTCTGTTTTTTTTTGTTTTGTTTTTTTTTTATCACGATGAACGAAAATTTTCTACCGTGTCCATTTTTGGCGCGAAAGAGACGACATCGGCTTACCTCTTTTCTCGTACGATGTTGTAACGTTTACGCCTGCTTGCCTGTGTTCGCCCGTGGCTCGCAGCCTACCTTCTCTCGGGCGTACACCTCTAGAGAAGGTCATTTTGACAGAGCATTACGAGCTGTTCTCGGTTCGTTACACTCGACTCAATTTCCTGCAACGGCTCTCGAGAAGCGTACGCCGGCAACCGCCAAAACGTACGAGCAATTTCCATGTCTCTCTCTCTCTCTCTCTCTCTCTCCCCCTCTTTCCCTCTTCCTCATCCTCTTCTCCCGCTCTAAGTGGACACGTGTCATTTTCGAACGGACGCCTCTGTCGTGTTAAGTGTAACCTACGTGTAACACCTACCACGAATTTTCGAAGAACGTGCCTGTAGTTTCGATAATGTTTCCGGAGACATCGTGCCGGTAAGAAATGAACCTCGTGAAGCTCGGACAGGTGTATAATTTTGGAGACGCGTTTTACGATGATTGACGTTCGTATTGTGGCTTTTGGTTACAGTGTTTCGATGTTGCTTCGAAGATGGTACTAAATAATGTAATGTTTGTAATAATAATGCGTGAAAATGTAGGAGATGGATTATACCGTTTTCGTCGATTTCGAACGTGAACCGAGAAAGAAGAAGTAGAAGAAGAAGAAGAAGAAGAAGAAGAAGAAGAAGAAGAAGAAAGGTTCCCGCGCCCTCAGACAGTACGGTTGTTAGACTTTCAAATGAGGCCGAGGTTTAGTATCGACGAGGGATCGGAAACGAGAGAGGAGAATGGATCTCGCGGCAATGATCGGTGGAAAAATGTGTAACGAATGGTCCACCTTGAGGATGACACGTCTGGTCGCGAGAATACTCGTGTCTATCGAATTCTAATGCGTTAGGGGGGAAGAAAGGAAGAAAAGAGAGGCTTACCGATCTCTTGAAAGTTAAATTAGTTATAAGAAAGGTCAGGGTCCTGAGAGTAGGAAATTCTGTGGACGATAAAAAAAAAAGAAAAAAAAATCGGAGAAGCTCTGGAGAGTAATTTGGAATAATCAGGATCCACTTTAAATAACGGGACGAAGAAGATGGAAGGAAGGAAGGAAGGAAGGAAAAGTTGAAACTTTGGTCTAGGTGGCCACGTAAAGGTATTCAAGCGCGTCCGGTCCTTCGGGAGAAGGCTCCCGGGAATGTAGCTAGTTGAAATTTTACGAAATCCACGGGAAAAGGTAGGAGAAGATGAAGGAGTTGCGAAAGAGGAGGAAAAGGAAAGGAAGGAAAAGAAGTAGAAAAAAAAGAAAAGGATCGGGCGTGCTTATAAAAATCCACGATAGCATATTGCATCGTTGGAAATGACGAGAGCCGACTCGAGAGACGGCCATCCTCGGCAGGGTAAATAGGATCGTTTCTATTCATCCCTCGGGATCATCCTGGGACTCTCAACTCTCTCTCTCTCTCTCTCTCTTTCTCTCGCTGTTTCTCTCACACTCTCTCGTTCTCTATCCACCCAGCCTCTTTGCATTGTCTGCCTCCGTCGAATTATCTTCGTTCGTGTTCGAGATTTCATGATCCTGTGTCCTGATCCTTCTTATCGGTCATCACAGTGTTCAACTATTAGAAATCGGGTTTGTTTAGCTGTAGGGTTAACGATGGACCAGGAATTTTTGTCGGATCATAAAAATGTACTATATTTAATCGGGGCTGTAATATTTTATATTAATATTTATTAGAGTATCGATTAATATTTTCTAAAGGGTTTTAGCAAAATTCTCCTTGCTATTCCTAAGTACAAAGATAAAAGTTGATATTCAGGATCACGGAGTCGAAGGATCCTTCGGTCCTCGGCATATCGGGATGCAAAAGATCCTCGAAAAAGGGTCCTTCCAGGTTTTGATCTTACCGCGAAGCAGCGACTTTGATTTCCGCCGGATGAAAGGGGCTTCCTCTGAAGGACCGAACGACGAGTGCTGCCGTTGCGATTTCTCACGTACGCTTTAACTTTCTCCCTTGCCTCTTCTCTCCTCGTTCGCTTCCCTCTCTCTTTCTCTCTCTCTTTCTCTCCTCCTTCTCTTGGAATTTCATTTCAAAGAGGAGAAGTGGGAAAAAGGGAAAAAGAAAAAAAGGATCATTGCGTATATCGCGCAGCTGCGTAGGTATCGCAAATTCGCCTCTTGATTCTTATTACAAGTTTCGGCCTTAATTAACTCGCGACGAGAAACACCTGGCTAAGATCCTTCCCGAGAGAAATTTTTATTAATTCTTCATCCTTACAACGCGATTTCCACGCGTCTCTTCTTTCGACACAAGAATTACTAATTTCTCTGTCATCCCGTAAATTTTTATTTTATTTACTCAAACCCCATGCTTCGCGTCGATTCATTTCAAATTTCCTTTTTTTTCTAGACTCGTTTTCAAATTACTCTTTCGCTCCTCGTTTTAGCAGAAGTCAATTTATACGCTCGTTTTCTCTTCCGCGAGCACAACGGAACGTTCTCCTCTGGTTGTACGCGATATCCGAACTCCACAGCAGCAGGGGAGTCAATGATCGAAATTATTTTTCGGATTTGCTTTTTATCGTCCGTGAAAATCCGTCGATCCGTTCAAAGCCGTATTTTACACACGGGATCGGTCCTGCCAACGAGCGAACGCGCGCGAGCACGCGAGAGTGATTTATACGTGCGGCGACAGCGATCGCGAAATGCGAGATATGATTCGAATCTGTATGATTGGTCGGCTACGACTCGACGAGTGCCGAATGACGTGCTAAAAAGAGAACGCGGAACATTGTGAATGAAAAAGGGGTGTGGAATGGGGGAGACGGATGGTATCCTATGGAATAAGTTCATTGAGTAGACTGTTCCATGTTTTTTATTTATTAATACATCGCTAATTAACTATCTGGAAACTTTGACAATTTTTTTATCGATCATCTTTTCCCGAATAACATTTTTTTTTCTATTCACTCAAAACGATCACAGATCGAACCTAGATCTCCATTAACAAAATACGTGTTCCCGAAGATAATATTCGTATCCCCCGACTACAAGATGAAAATTCATTCACGCGACGTACTTCCAACGGAGTTCGAGTCCATGAAACGTATCGAGTATTGTAGAATGTCAGTGATCGACGCATAGCCGAGGCCAATGATCTCCAGGTTGATCTTCTCACGTTCTGCGTTTCGGCCGTTCGAACTTTCCCACCCGGTATAAGGTGGCACGTAAAGCCCGGACAGATAGAGCAGAGAGCTCCTCTTCTTCTCTTCTTGACTGGTCCGAAACCAGTCCTACCGCCGCCCATCCGTGACCCCAGACCCCGTCATCCGGTCGGTTGCTCACCACGATCTTTCCTTCTCTCTCTCTCTCTCTCTCTCTCTCTCT
>JAIFRP010004405.1:2347718-2358550 GCA_032403825.1 Odynerus spinipes
AGAGAGAGAGAGAGAGTAATTACTTCACTTTGCATTTTTGATTCGTGATAAACATGCGCCGCTCGCAGACGCGGAGAATTAGAGACTCCTAGCGATTAAAATGCTAAAAGACTGTCTCCGAGCTACCCCCGTTTCCTTTTTTTCTTTGTTATTTTGTTAACTTCATACCACGAGTAGAAAATTCACGCAGCTCTTTCTCCCTCTTTCTTTTTGACTTTCCAAGATCCGGAAAGGCTTTTAAGCGAACTCGTTAAGCTTCTTCGATAAAAGATACAAGAACGTTACCCAGTCTTCTCGAAGAGAATCCCAAGCAATCTCTCTCTGTCGGTAAAGGTGAAATGCCAAAAGAGACAGAGATATTTAGAACGTTGAGTTCTCACTTGTACGAAATGGCGGGTATGCGTCTACGTCGTCTGGCCATTCGAACGGACGAGCGTTGTTAAGTCACTCGACGCCAGTAATTTTCTCCGGCTCGGGCTACCAGCAACCGCAATGATCCTTTTTGTTTTCCCGAGGAAGAAACTACGATGCTCGTATACTCGTTTATCTCCCGAAGGAAAGCAACCCGTTCTCATTCGCTCTCGTTCTTTCAGCTCCGATCCACTTCGAAGCTCGACAAAGACTGACGAGTTAACAAAGACACGTATACATACGTACGCGGATTGAATCCTCTAACGTTTCTGATGTTTATCAGCAACGAGCTCGAGCAACCTTTGTGTTTACTTGCGATGAGTGCGAATGAGGAAGACGAGGATGGATGAACGTGTCTGTCGAAATGTCTATTTCGTATTTTTTTGTTTTCTTCTTCTTCAAGAATAACGTTGTCTTTTTTGTTTTTACTGTCTTTTAAAAAAAGAAGAGGTTCTCAACTTGACCCGTAATTTTTTTTTGTGATGGATGTTCAGTGATAACCCTATGATACGAAAATCGATTTAAATAAATTTTCACACTCTTGTTGGACTAAAATTATGTATAGTTTTATTGTTTTAGAATGATTTTAATGAAAATATTACGAATGGTTTCAATACAATGTTTTCCAGCGAACGATAACTTCGATACAAGCGTGAATCTTTACGGTGCCGTCGTGATGAGCTTCAAGGACCTTGCCGTGGGCTATCAGTGTGGCTATAAAACCGCCACGAAGGAATTAACGAAGAACGACATCGGCATGGCCTTCTCTTACCGGGATTTCTCCTTTCATGTGAGATGCACGTCAATACCCCACGAGTTCGGTTGTTCCATCCTCTATAATGGTTAATTATTTATTCCTCGTTCTTCCCTCTTTTTGTTCCGTATTTACGAGAAGCGTCCACGAACTTTCGGTATTTTCGATTCCAATTCGATTTTCATCCTCCTTTCGTTCTGTAACTTCGCGTCAAGAGCGTCCTTCAGTTTCTCGGAGTAGAAATGTCACAAATTTTTATTAAATATCATCTCGGAAATGAACTTATTAAATATTTCTCAAACAAGTTGTATAGAGATAGAGCTGAGAATTTGAAGTTTTCACAAATACGTATCCTCAGAATCGATTCAAAAATGTTTTTCAACCTTTAGTTACTCGCTTACAAATTTTTTAATTTAATACCCCATTTCTTAGGTTCGAATGAACTAACAAATAATTGGAAAATTGGTCTCTCTTTAAACGAATTAATTAAAAACCCACGCGTAACTAAACTTTCCTCTCCTTTTTACCAAAAAATAATAAATCGATACACCTCCGCCGAGTAATTAAAGGTTGAGCAAGTATTTATCGAGCACCCGGTATATTACTGTCGCGACTAAAATTAATACAACGTTTCTTCGTGGACATTTCTCGTTAGCCGTCTCGCGCCGTGCGTATTTCCCAGCCAGCCGAACAATCGTTCGAATTTATCGAGCTTTCGAAAGCGCCGAAAAATGAAAGTCCCTATTTCGAGAAAAGTACAAAGTTCAAAGCGCCAAAGCGACAAACTGGATTTCCCCTCTCTATGTATCATCCACTTTGGCTTTATCGAGTCCTGCTCCCATTGAGCGTTAAACAATCGTTGCCGGTGCGCGCGCGTACGAACGATTCGAGTTACAGCAGTCAAAAGTTACAAGGCCACGTTTCGAAAGCTCACTATCCGTAAATAATATAAAAAAAAATAGTTTAATTATATCTGCAAAATAAAAAAATCTCTTTAATTTAGAGTATAGTGTAAATCGAGTTTGCACGAAGCCTAATTAAAACTCGGCGTTGCTACGTAGTAAGATTTTAACGAGTCGTAATCCAGCAGCTTTACCATAATACATATTTATGCAGTTGGCTACATTGTTAAGCTGCGTAGCATAAAGTTCCCTTATTTTCTTCCTAATTTTGGTTATGCCTTGTTTAACATACGTATTAAATAAAAGACATTTGCTTTCGCTTTATATTCGTTGATATTAAAGCGAAAATGAATTACAGAGAACAATGTAACCAAAGAGACGCACCCTTCTCCCACCCCCTTCCCCCGTCCACGATTAGAATTGGAAAAGCTTATTTGCGTAATGAACTCGTTCTCTCCTTACTTCTGAGCACAAAATAAATAGAATGCCTAACGAGCAACGAGCTCGTCTGACCTTTGCAATTTTTATATATACTTATATATATGTATAGATACAGATATATACCTATATGCGTCTAAAACAGTTATTCTTGGTACTCTTGCGATTTTGTCGATAAATAATCTGTTAGTACTACGGCAAAATGGAACAACTCGTGCGACTCTCGTCGAGCTTCGATTTAATAATCATAATCATAATAATAATAATAATAATAATAATAATAATAATAATAATAATAATAATGTGATACTCAAACGGGGAGCAGCTTTCCATTTTTTATTTTTTTTATTTTTTTTTATAATCGATGAAGGATGTACCGAGAACCGTGTTTACAAGCTTTTATGATCTTCTCCTCCTTATAATGATTTTTCTAATCACGCTAGTGATCAGAATTTATGCCACCTTCGTTGTTAGTTTTTCCATTATTGCATAGAATAATAAATCCGATAAAGTCGTTTGCTCTCGAGTTAAATATAATAATAAAGATAATAGTAATAGTATTTTTTTGTTACATCGATACCTTTGATAAAGTAACGTAATAGTTATCGATGATATACGTGTACATATTCACGTGGAAATTAATTTTGCTCGCGTCCAGCCTCTTTCTCTAATTAGAACGAGCTACTGTATAACGTCGATTAATCGAACTTATTGGAATGAAGGTAGTTCGAACAATCATATAATTCGCATAATCATACATACACGAAAGTACCTAATTTATATCTCTAATTAATCGTAAAATTAGTTATCTAATGCTAGAATGTTACTGCTGTATTTTCAAATGGTCTATATCGCACAAGATGAATAGTCCAAACGGTTAAAAAGGTTACGAACTAAATTAGAAACTCTAAATGATTAGAAAAAAAAATAAAAATAAAAAAACATATAAGACGTCTCTAATGGTTCGGATAATCGATGGTTCGGATAATCGACGTCTTACTGTAATACTATTCGCATACAAAAATTTAATATCTACATTTAATAATATAATACAATCTACATTTAATCCATCTATCCACATTTAATCTATATTTAACGTAGACGATTCATTACCACGCCATCCTATTTTTATTCTCCTCTTTTTTTCTCCAGTTAACACCGAGTGGGATGTCGCGGTGAACGGAATAACGGCGAAAAGCGGCGGCTGGCACGAGTGGATGGTCGGATTGGCCGCGAAATACAAGCTGGACGAGGATTCGATAATACGATTCAAAATAAACAACAGCATGCAGCTGGGTGCGAGCTTGCAACAAAAATTGAGCGAAAACGCGACGGTCTCGCTCTCGTTCAACATCGACTGCGGGAATATCAGTAAAGGTACGCACAAGATCGGTTTGGCACTGGAGCTCGAAGCCTGAAGGAGACGAAGAAACGAAGAATATCGACGAATTCGAGATATCATTTTATCGGGATCATCGTGATCCTCATCGTGTGTCATAGTCATTCGTGAACGTTGTTGTTTACGCGCTTCGAAATCTCGCGCCACTTTTATGGGCGCGAGATACAAACGTGTTGCTTGTAACGATACAACAATAATAACGATATTTGTAATAAACACTTTTCTTCCTCGTTGATCGAATTCTCGAGAACGAACAATTTGTCGAAGGTTCACGTCAAAAATTCGTCGGCTTGCTAGAGGAGTGAAAGCCGCTACTGTTTTTCTACCGATCAATGGAGAACGATAAAATGGAAAGCGATTTGCTCTCGCCTTCGTATTACTATCGGGGATACGATCGGTGCATGCGAGCCGTCGTTTCGGTCTACGGGGGATAACAATAGACTAGGAAATTAACGTTGTCATCGTGGTTATCGATTTACGTGCGTGCGATTTGGAACGCGTGGTAGTGGGTGTCATTCTCTTTTCCCCCATAAAAATGATCTTATACGGTACGATGAAAGTGAATAGTAGGTATAGAAAAAATGATTAGTTTTCTAAATTAACCCTTAGAAGATCATTTAAAATTAAAAAAAAGAACGTAAGAAAATTAACAGGGTCCAATTTACCCCTCTATGAAAAATAATTAAAACGACGATATTTATGTATACTTTTTGTCAATATTATTTACTTATTTAATTTGTTACTTCATTTTTTCCTAATTTAATTTTAAATGGTCCGTTGAACCCTCCCAGTCTTCTAAGGGTTAAGTTTCCACTACGATATCAAATTCGTATGCCATTTTGACTGCAGGATTTCAGTATCTCAAAACGGTAAGTCTGGAAATTGGTTTCGTACGTGAGTGTTACGACTCACCCTGTGTCTCGGTACAGCAGGCATACTGCTGGTTCTACCACGGTATTGTCTCGGTGCAGGTACACGAGATCCCGGTCCCTGTCCGACCGAACCAGCGGGACTGGTCGGGCTTGGACCACCGGGACTCGTCCCTGGGCTGAGATGGGACGACGTGGAGGCGGCTCCAGGACTCACGGCCGGGGTCAAGCTCGGGCTCCTTGGTGACGGGGATAGGTGTCCCCAAGGTCCGGCTTCCGCCTGTAAAAATCTAAATTTCCCTCCGGTCAGAATAGATCCGTCTTCGTCCTTTGTCCCGTTCCATCTCGAATCGATGTGTCCTCGTGATACGTACAGAATAATGCAAGTAACAAAAAGAGGGAAGAAACTTTTGTATCTGTTGCTATCGTGGTTTTTTTTTAAACCTCTATTCTAAGTCCACTAAAACTAAAAAAAAAAGATTTTTACCCTTCAGTTTTGATCAAGCTTTGCTGAATAATACAAGTAACATAAAAAAGAGAACAAACTTTGGGTATCTATTTGCTTTCGATATTTTTTAAAGCGATATCGACGAGTCGCTAGAACAAATCCGTATACTAAAATAATACAAGAAAAAAGTATCCAACGATTAAAATCGAAAGATTTCAAACTCCCATTTTTGTTCGAGCTGTGACCGCTATCAGCTGTTTCGAATGTATGCACGTAGAAAACGCGTGTACACAGAACCGATGACAGATTTATGTGCTACGTGACAAGTTTTAAGCACGAATATGATCCGGCTGAAAGCTTTTGAGAACTACACAGAGTACAGAAACACATAGCGTAGATGGAAGTAGAGTGTACCTGTGCAAATCCGGCGTGGGTCTGGCCACAGCTATACTAGAACTCCTTCGCCGAGTGGGCGTGGGCGATTTTGGGCCGTCCAACGAGCCGTGTCCTTGAGCACCGGACAAGGAACTACGGTGAAGCCGTACCTCGATCTCGCTGCTCCGCCTTTGGAAAGCCCTTTTGCTCCATTTTCTGCCCTTTGCATCGCCACCGGAATCTTCCTGCTTCCTGAAATGCCGGAGATAAAACGGTACTTCGCAATCCCTCCCCGTTCTTTGGAAATCAACGACGACGTCCCATTCTCGTTAGAAGAGGGGAACGATTTTCGTACGACCGAGCGAACTGAGAAAATAGATTTCACTTTTTTTCCTCTCTCTCTCTCTCTCTCTCTCTCTCTCTCTCTTCTCTCTTTCTTCGTAGAAGTGCTGTCCCCTTTTTCCCTAGGGGACGAGTAGGATTCACTATGTTTGATGACACGATTAGATCCTTTTCTCGAATTCATTGTCGTTCCTTTGTCGCTTCGATAAAAGAAGATATATATGCAGGCGGGCCAATAGGACGGTGAATTTTTTAATCTAATTTATACTTTATCATTTTTTCCTTTAAATTCATAATTCCTTTACAAAAGTTGTCATTACTTTTTTTGGTAACATTTTCTACAAAATTTAGAACACACAAAGTTCTCGAAGACAAATACCCGACATACTTTCGCCGTTTTCTGTAAAACATTTCAATCGCGAGATTTTGTATCTACCGATATTTCTAGCTTTCCTTCTTTTTCTTTTTTTATTTATCCTCCCCCAACCCCTCTCTCTCTCTCTTCTTCGTACTTTCTCGAGAAACGAGTCCTTTTGTAAAATTTTCTTCCCGCACTAATCCATATACCTTCACCACTTTTGTATCCGTACCAAAGTATACATATATAAATACACACACGTATAGTAGAGGTACGCACACAAAAGAAAAGTACGACAATGAAAGATTCCGTGGTAGCAGCGCGGTATAGCGGTATTATAAACGAAAATAGCACGAAGCGGTGGACGGATAGACCCCTTGGTCGATTTTTACCCGAGGACGACGGCTTCGACGCGCCGAGAGTTCTTTTCCTCGAAATGGCATCATTTCGCACGGGAGACGAATGCACCCTCTCTCTCTCTCTCTCTCTCTCTCTCCTGACACACATAGGTATACGCGTTCACGGGATGGTATACAAGCACGAGTGAAACGTACTACCGGCATACCTGAATGCGTTTCATACGAGGTTAAGTAGCTGCACCGCTCAGAATTCGTGATTAGACGACGAAATCTCGAGCCCCGTTAGAATAGTACTCGGGTGAGCTATGTAGGATGACTTGCTAATTGCCGGGGGCGCAAGCTTCTTTATTCTTACGTTACATCCACCGATTCCGTGCTCTTACCTCCTTTTGTACCAGTCACGAGAGAAAGAGAGAGAGAAAGGGAGAGAGAGAGGACGAGGGATTGATTTTCCGATTACCCGAGGAAATCCCTTTCGTCGCAAAACCTCCCGAGATATTTTTATACAATATTTATCCGTCTCGATCCACCACTCGAAGAATCTATTTTCATCGATTAATGATCGAAAAATTGATTCGGGTAAGGGTCCTCATCTACTTCTTTCCTCGAGTGCTTGGTATCTTTTTTTTTTTACACTCGTCTCCCTACTTTGAACTTAATAGGAATATTGATTCGTTCTTAATTTAAAAAAATTTGTTTAAAAGACAAGATTAATTTACAAGATACACGAATTTGAATAAAATTGATTATCATATACGATATTGAAGTGTTGAGTGTCGTGGCGGTCACCGGTGACCGACACTCGATTTTGGAGACTGTGAAAATCTCCAAAATCTAATATAAAAAAGTGATAATGAATTTTTTCTTATATTTATTCCGAAGATAATTATAAACAATACTGGACGAGTATATAAAATTATGCAAAATTGATCCAGTACTTAAAGTGTTACCTACCTACCCAAAAATTCGCTAATAAATAAGTATTTAGCTATAATTTAAATAAACGCATCATTTTAATCAACATAAACAATTTTCTATCAAATACCATCCTCGATCGATATTATCGATCAAAGCACGAAACTGTGAATGGCTTGTCACGGACAATCTCTATGGCTATAACGAAGACTCGATTAATAGCCGCTGTAGTGACTGCACCCGAAGATAATCGAAGGTCGATCGCTGTATTCTCGCGTGTACGCGGATATATCGATTTAACGCGATAACGACCGCTTAATCGTTACTTAATTGCCAGCGGGCAATCCCATTCATTTAATTTCTCATCTCGTTGCCCGTAATTCCCTCGTACGGAGCTCGCGCCTCGGACGAACGATTAACAATAACTCACGAATGATATTCGCGAAATTAAATAGAGAAAGGCTCGGCCATTTTGACGGACGCTCGTTAAAACTTTTCAGGAGACTTTTTTATTATTTTGGAGAACATTCCTTCGGGGGTTTGAATATAAAAGAAGAAGCGACTTGAATAATTTTCTTCAAGAAGGATGCAATTTTCTATCGTTAATTGCGATTGTTTATAACAACTACGGGGACGTTACCGAAATTTTCTGCCGATCGAATTAATTTTCCTCTCGTCGGGTATCGCGTCAAAATAAATATATTTCCCGTGTGACGTATTTTATTAACGAGTTCGCGAGTTAAGTGGTGGCAAACTTTATTATTATGTTTTTTTTCTTGCGCATAAACACGTACGCGTATATAGACATACATATACGTACACACTTGATATATGGAACCGTGGTGATCATTAAAAACACGCAGACGTGTTTCTCGTTAGAAATTTTATGCAAGTACCACGATAGAGGTATTCTCCTTACACTCGTGTATCGCGTTACGCGATATCGAAAGAGTTTCATTTAATAACGGCGGAGAAGCTGCGAGAGATAAAATTTAAAGGGACGTCGAAAACTTGTCGGATTTGAAACCACGCTACCGTGCTCCTTTATTCATTGTTCCCTTCTGCTCGAAATCTCGACGATGGCTCGGGATATCGTAATAAGAAGAAAGAAAAAAAGAAAGAAATGGAAAAATACGGTTCGTTTAAAGCACTCCGCGAGATTTTCTTTGATCTCTCCACGGTGGAGAGAAGAAGAAAAAAAAGAAGAAAAAAGTGAAAGAGCATTAATAAGATTCTTCTATCCATTCCTCCAAGAGAGTTCTCTTACGTTGGACGTCTTATCTTCGTGAATAACCGCCGACATCTTCTTTCCGACTTTTCCTACTTTTTTTTTTGTTACTTACATTAACTCGACCGAACTCGTAAAGTAAAACTTCTTTCAAGCGATTTTATTCCTCAACGAGATCTACCACGGAAGTATCCGATTCGTGATCGCGCGAAGATCTCGAGCGTAACGTTGTTTATGTTATCTAACAATCCCTTGAAATAAATGTTTAAAAAAAAAGAAATTAGCGATGCCTCACCTTGGTATCAACTTATCCTCCAACATATTCGGTAAATCGTCGTTGTCTTCGGTGACGGCTGCAAAAAAATCTTGGAACTTGTCCGGAAAGTTGGTGGGTGGGCAGGTATTCATGGAAACGTGCTCGAGGACCGTCGATGCTCGTTTTTCAACGTTGACCGCATGGCTCTCCGATTGGGCGGATGCTGCCATTCAAAGTAAACGAACCAGAAAGAAAGAAAGAAAGAAAGATAGATAGAAAATAATAGAAACGTCACTTTAACGTTCTCACCACGCTCTCAATCCCCACGAAAAAGTCCGAAATAACATCCGAGTACACATCCACTTCCCTTCACATTCGGCACGGCACTCTCGTTGTCTCCGAGGTAAAGGAAAACATCGAAGATCTGGGATATCTCGAAGGAGACCTTGAACTGGCTCGAGTTTTTCCACCTTCGTCCCAACCACCCACTCGATCGACTAACAAAACGATAAACGTTGATTTTTTTCAAAGTTTCTCGATATCTTCTCCTTTTTAAAAGTCCACGAGGTTCCCGGACGCAACAGGAGCAAAGTTCGAGAGTTCGAAAGTGGATGAGAGCGAGAGTGGCGTACGGAATAAAGAGGAGAAAGGACCTAGCTTCGCGACCCGGCTAGGTCCTGCTGAAAACTGAAGCTCGCATGTACGTTCTTGCGCGTCGTACCGCCTCCTCCTGTGTTCATCTGTGGCAACGCTTGCGCAATCGCCTTCGACGTGGCCTAAAAGTTCGCTGAACGGGCACGCGTACCGCTTCGCGCGCGATAACTCGTTCACCGAACCTCCTTCCCTTCTTTTCTCTTCTTCTTCGCTATCTTCTTTTTTTTCCTTCGCTCATACCTACCACTTTATATACCATGAGGATACCGAGAGGATCTGTGTAATACGTGGAAAATTGTTCCTCCCAAACGACCCGATACGTTCTCCTGTCTGTGGGCGATACGATAAGGTTCTGGGGTTTTTTTTTGTTTTTTTTTCTTTCTTCGACGTTCCGACGATTTTCTAGCGTCGTTTTGTACCCTCGTGGGAAGAAGAATGAGGGATTTATGCTTTAACCCTCTGTAGCTTGAAATTTTATAGCGGCGATAAAACAATTTTACGTGGGATCTATAAATATTAATCTGCGGATACGGATGAACAATCAATTTGGTAATTTGAATATACGGTGATTCAATTAATCGATAAGATATCGATGTGTCTATTTTGTGACTTTAAATCACACCGGAGTATAGAGGGTTGATTCTTCGATTGCGGACGAGTTTTGGATTTTTTAATATTGCTATTTGTCACGTGAGCTCGGCGTTTAACGCGTTAAATTCGAGAAGATTTTCTGTACTGGCGTCTAGGCTGCCGACGTTCCTTAAATTACTTTTCCAAGTAAATATCTCTGATCCAGTTCGTTAGAAATTGTTAGAACTCCTGACGCCTATCAACTTTGCGAGAACACGTAACGGGATTTGGAGAAGTAACAGTAATTATATATATATAATAACAACAAAAAACTCGAAACGAATTTCCTTGAACGCCGTTAATTACGTTCACAGGGAAGACTTAAAAGAGTTTCGCTCGGTTGTAGCGCAAGTAGATACGGAGTGAAGGATCGTTCTAAAATTCCAGCATCGTTGAAGAACCATCGAGCGGAAGCTGTGTATTTTCAGAAGGTGAAGTTTATGAAAGAACGCGTCCACTCGAGGAAGCTAGCGGGTGGAGCTCTCTCTCTCTCT
>JAIFRP010004405.1:2380927-2392955 GCA_032403825.1 Odynerus spinipes
GGGGGAGAGAGAAAAATTGTTTAAGAAATAGTTTGAACATTTCTCATCGTCGTTTTGTAATTTAGCGAATAGAACGAATAACAACGAATTTTATTGGACGCTCGTCCCAGAAAAGTCGGAGGACCGAAGAAAGATTTATCGACGGAGAATGGGGTATGAGATTTACCTCATACGCGATATCGTGATTCGTATATTTCCTCGGGGATAAGGCAGTGGTAGTGGCGGTGATGATTCTCCGAGATCCTGTGGGATACGCTTTAGAAACTTTTTCTCTCTCTGGATATTCCCATCGTAGAGTTCGGAGTTCCGGCCCTACCTACGTTCGTTCGGATACTGAATTTCTATGAAGTTCTTGTAAACACGGGCTCATCCTTTAGTATCCACGCGCGAAAGGTGGACCGGGATAATAACGAATTGTAAAAAAGGAAGAAACGGGAAGAAAAAATATAGTCGTAGGATTTGGTCAGATGAAAAAAAGAAAATGTATCGGGGAAATTATGTTATTCGATCGATTTGATACTTTAAATAAAAAAATATTTCTCTGGGAATATTAAATAAAAAATGATTTTTAATATTTTTGTAATTATATAATTTTAGCGAATATTTTTTTCATATTAGGTACTCAAGACGATGTATATTAGTTATATAGAATATCGATCACCCCCTGTTGACGATGTTTATCGCAATTGTTTAACAATCTCGACTTTGTTAAAATCTTATGCAAGTTTCGTAATTTGCTTGAAAATGGCTTAGAAATGGCGCGATTGACGCGAAAGATGCGTGACTCCTCCATTCTGTGCAAATGGTCATACATTTTCATGAATTTGTAGTTCACGGAGGTCTCTGGGTAAAAGTACGTAACAAAAATTCTATGGCAGTCGTGTCGTGGCCGTGGACATGAAGAGTTCCTAACGCATCGAGGAAGAGAACCAAACAAATCAAATAGTATTTGACCAGTGAATGTTGAAGTTTCTCAAAGGATTTCGAGCCATTACGTTTTTTTACTTTCTTTTTAACTAATTCCGTTTCGGTATATCAATCACAGGTGAGTTACCTCAGCTTTCCGATAATTTTTTCAACCGAGAAAAGGCCAAAAATTTATTTACGATGTGAACTCTTTAATTTATTAATTGTATGATTAATCGTTAATTTTACGATCCGAATTCGTTGGCATCGATGAATAATTAATATAAAGAAAAATGATCCATCACCTTTACGTTCCGAATGCGTTCAGTACTGAATGTAAAATATCGTCGATCGAATAAAATTTTCCACGATCGTTGCGTTCACTTTCGCGGATATGAAGTTCGATGTAAATGCAAAATTCAACGTGGTAACGTTTCCTGTCGGAGACAAAATCATTCATCGTACTCGAATTTCTACTTATTAATTACAAGAATGAAAAAAAAAAGAAAATGATCGAAACGTGTAACGTGGTTGAAGTACGCGCGTATGTAGAATGTCAAGGTGCGAGGTCACGTTTCTGGTTTATTTCCTCCTTTATCTTTTTCTTCTTTCTCTCCTTCTTCTCCTTCCGTTCTTCTTCTTCTTTTTTCCGAAACGAGCCGAGGTCTCGCCTACTTTACCTTTCAAAGCGCGTCATACGATTCGATCGAAAGGAGAATAGATCAGTGTCGTGTAGTGATGGGATCGATTCGATCGCTATTTCGAAACTAATAATAATATGTAATAATAACCGGTTAACAAAAGAGTATGCATTAAACTTTTAAAGAAAAAAAATAATCATGACAAATTTAAAAATATTTATAGCATTTAAAAAATATAGATCACTAAATATAGATCACTAAAAAAATTAATAAATTGCATAATATATTAATATATTGTTATAATCACCAATTTACGTATATACGATTAGTAATAGCCGTCGTTCAAATGTATTAGAAGAATGATATGAAAATATCGATCAAGTATGAAAATTATTGCTCGCGAGTATATCGTTCCCATCACTATTAGCAGCACACGAACGCACACATGCTATTTTTCTTCTGTCCCATCTAGAATTCTTTCTAGATTCGATACAAATCGTGCCTTCTCTTTCCACGCTTTCTAATGTTATGACCATCGGAATCCAATGAATAAATAAAAATAAAAAAATATATAAAAGCAAACCTGAGTAGAATTACAAAATCAGAATTTAAATCAAATTGTTACAATAAGTTTTATTACATTAAATAATAATTCTAATCTGATTAATCTAATAATTAAAATATAATTAATAATTCTGATCATACAATTTTGTAGATAATATTATAAATTTTCTAACTCACTACTTAATTATCCCAAAATAAATTTCATAATTTTCGCCTAATCATCGTCGATAAGTGCTTTTCCTAATCCTAACCCAGTATTGCCTACAGTATGACGAATGTGTACACGAGCAGCGAAGTGGCCCGTCACAATAACGAGAAAGACCTGTGGATAGTGATGCACGGTAGTGTCTACGATCTGACCGATTTCCTGACGAAACATCCCGGTGGGGAGGAAGTTATTCTCAATTTGGCTGGACGCGATGGTACCGTGTGCTTCGACGAAATCGGACATAGCATGGAAGCCATATTACTTCGGGAGACTTTCAAAATAGGCGAGATATTAGCCGACGATAACGCTATCGCGTCATCACCCGCCGAGAGTCAAGGTAAATTCTTAAACCCTCGTTTATCTAATCCGCATTCTCGATTTCCCCAAAATTTCGATATTTTCCTTTCAATAATGTCGGAAAAGTGTTTTCTTTTACTTTCTAACCTAAACTTGATTCAATTCAAGTAAAGAATATTAAAAACTAAAATTTATTTATATTTCATCATTTGTAGACAAAGAGGAACCCGTCATTTGGGAATACAAAGAGATAAAGCAAGAAGAAACTGGTGCACTTCCGGTGATCATAGCCGCGGGTGTTATCATATACGCAATTGTATTCTATTACTTCTGGTTTTAATGGTGTTAGAAAAATCATAGAAACCATTCTAATATATACATCTAAGGTAATTTATGTACCTTTCAAACCACAGTTCAATGTCATCGATCATATAAATCATGGTGTGTCATTTAATTGCAATAAAATGATAAAGATCGACGTATATACGTCTAGTATAAATTGGTATGCAATTTTTTTTTATTTTTTTATTTAATAAAAATATTCGTACGGACTTTTAACATAAAACTGGATAACGATATAGATATGTACACTTTTTCTCGGCTAAACAACAATGACGAAGCCAATATCGAGTCGTCTATAAGCGTACACTTATCTCTCCTGTGTACAAACGTACGCGTATGTGTGTGCTGTGTGTAACAGAGAGAGACAAAGTTTAGGTATCGTACCTATACGAACGTGAAACTTGGACGAGCCATGACTAAACAATTTTTTCGAGCTCGTACAATGACGATGATAAATACGATCGAACGGATACCGTCCATCAAAGTTTCATAAACACTGGACAAATATACTCATCAGTGTCGTCGAACATATTCCAGAAATCTGTAAAAAGGAATAGCGACGCGAAGTCATCTGTTTGATGTCAGAAAACATTGTAACGCTGATAACAGAACGGATCTTTAAGCTTGACGATAAGGTTGGGAGATAATAAGAAATTTATCCGGGTCATTCGGCGCGAATTCGAGCACTGTTTTCGATCCGGCGTTATATATCGTTTCGAAACTTTGGATTTTTATACAAAATTTACAAAGTCGAAAAAATTCAACCAAAGATAAATCATTTTTTTAAGAGTTGCATACAAACTACGCTCATGATCTTTTTTCGTTTTTCAAGTATCCATATCGACTCGAGCTAATAAGATACACGAAGGTATCTACTATTCGACAAAATCTAACCGGTTTGATTCAACTGGTCTCTCTAACGAAAACGATGCTCGACAATCATCGTCACGCTCGTGCTAGCGAGCAAACGAGTAAGCGAGCAAGCGAACGAGCGAGCGAGCGAGCGAGCAAACTATGAGAGAAGAGATAAAGTTAGCGGGAGGCTTGGTGGGGTTACGAAGTCGATTGAGAGAGCTCGAAAAAGAGAGAGGGGAAGGATAAAGCTCATCGGCCGGCGGCTGGCTACTTTATATCGGCAGTACTTCTGCGAGTGCGGTTCTGCGTGGTGGAGAGAGCCTCGTGATATTTTTTTCTCAAGTAAAACGACAACCTTCGAGGCTTCGCGTACCGTCGTTATCATCGACGGATATTTTTCACACGCGTTTGTTAAACATTCCTATATAAACTTTTTCCTCCTAACGTCATCGAGACTCTTTCAGCCATCTTGGTGTATATGCCTGACGCAACGTTGAAATCTTAAGGATAGGATTGGTGTGATCAACGGAAGAAACAACGGGGCGAGAAGAGGAAGAGAAAGATACAAAAGTAAGGAACAAGTACAAGCTGCTTTATAAACTTTTCTGTTAATATTAAATTCAGACTAATGACGGGGGGGGGAAGTATATAATCACTCGATGACGTTAGCTTTCTGTGGTTACTATGAAGAAAAACGGCGTTGAGAAAAAATGTCCCATCATCGTAGGCTAACTGTTTTTTATCTATTATGTCAGCTGTTTAGAGTAGCAACGTATGAGACGAAAGAAAATAAATTTTGAAATTCTGGAATCATCGAGTTCCTTTTCCTATGTAATCGGTTAAAAGTTTAGTGGATTTTTCAGATAAATCGAGCCATCGATGCGCGATCGATAGTTTATCTATTTTGTTCGATTTCTATTTTTATTCTTACTCGAGGAAGTTTCCAGAATACGTGTTGTGTTTTCTGATCTATTAATGACTCTAATTGTGTGTGTGTGTGTGTGTGTGTGTTGTATTATATGGTACACATAATCACGAGTATCTCGTGCTTCTTACTCGACTTCTCTCGACGTTGTAAATCTTGTTACGTAACTTTCACCGAAGATCCCACTCCCGCTGGAACGATTTCTTCTTTATTTTCCTCTTTGAGAACCACTGTACTTTTATGTATCTCTTACCGTGCGTACCTACCTACGCGAGTACGCGTGTACCGAGATACACGTAATAACACGATGAGCGAAGGCCTCTCGCGACAACGAGCGATAGATATGTAGTAGTTTGAATTCGTTATAAAAATTGCCTGATAACTTATCGCCTATTTTCTATTTTCGTTGAAATTACCATCGGAAATAGTGCGGCTCGTTCAAACTTGCCGCCATGTTGAATCACCGCCATAGCAATCGTGTCGCGCGTAAACAAATCTATTTGATACTAATCTTACTCTTGATCGTCGATTCGATCTCTAGATACTCTTGGATCACGATGATTAGGTTAAAAATATATTTCTCTTTATCTAATCGCAAAGAAGATATTTCCTGTTAATCCGAAGATAACATCTATTTTCGACTTAACAATCGTTAAAGGTATGATAGATCGAATTTAAACAATTTTACGATTTCGAGAAATCATTTTTATCTGTTCAAAATTCAAAACGAAAATGATAAAGACTCAAATGTGTATTAAACATGACTTTTTTTCTTCCTTTCAACATGATGAACTCGAGTATGTTGTTATCTTCCGTGAAGGCCATCGCAGTCCCGCGAGTCATGCCTCGAAAAGCTAAATGGAACCGGTTTGATGCAACACCGCGTTTCAAAATACGTGGAACCTTAAAATTACAGCAAACTTCCGATAGATTACATGCAATACGATCGAAATGCAATATGGCGTCTGTTAACACTAACCTACGTTAATTATTTATTTCTTTTAATGGAAAAAACAGATTAGAGAAAGAAGGTCGTTGAGGAATGATGGCAATTATGCTGACGCAATGATCCAGTTAGAATTAATGAGAAACGGCTTGCATAGTTAACATGCTCCAATAGTCACAGTTATTATTGTAAGATAAATAAGTTAGGTTATATTCAATAATTTTCTTATTCGTTAACAATTTAAAGAATTACATTCGATCTCCGTTGTTACTTACGATAGTTTCATTTTTAGCGTTAGAATTAGAATTTTCAGAGTTAGATTTTAATGTTTAGATTAATTTTTTAGATTATCTCTACAACCGAACTTATTTACGTTACAACCTAACATTTTCACGAAAAGAGAAGTGTACAAATTGAAAGAGAACATTGTTCGTTCTTTTTGAATGACTACCGATCGTCTGACCGAAGAAGAAAAATTTTCTGCTTTATTTGGAGTAAAGAGAGGCATACTTTTCATTGGTCCTTGACCTCAAGTCGATTCTCGAGTGTCTCGGAATAGAGACACTAGACTTATCTTCGTGAGGATCGTTAAAAGAGAAACCGACATCGTCTCAAGGACAGGCGTCTGTTTCCATAGCACTCTCTCTCTTTCTCTCTTTCTCTTTTTACGCACGAGTCGACGGTCATCGCGATGATCCTTGAACTTCTGCTACTCCTGCCTTCATTATACCATTCTCCTCACTCTCACCTTTGATAATACGAAACCTGACGATATTTTCTTCATTGTTTTATAAATCGATCGATCAGCGCCATTTTCTTTTTTATTAACGTCTTCCTTCGTTCCGATCGGGAGTAATAATTAACTTCTCGGAACTGCCAATGCATATTATATTGGCGAGGTCGAAAGAAAGAGAATGACATAAGTTGTATGCATGTCTCGTTTATCGCAGGATGACAAACGTTCGATGACAGGCGAGCCGTTTCGTTAAACTGAGCTCGCGGATAGCATACAATGTCTTGCATGACGCCTCGGTTTGCAACTTCATCATTCCGAGTCTTAGAAGCGTCACGTGTTCGATCGTTTCAATCCTTCGTTATTTTTTCTTGCAAGGCAGATCGGTTTTTTTATATTTACATAACTATATACACGCATGTCACGTGCGTGTAATTAAAAATTTGCATACGCTACGCGTACTCTGAAAAATATACATTTTTCTATAAATATAACCAAAATTTTAACTCGATCCGAAAGAATCACTTTTAAAAAAACTCAAGATAATAAAATTCTTAACTTACATCGTACCGAACGTTTACAGATCGAGCCGAAAGTCGCAAGGTGAGAGAAAGAAAAACAAGATGGCGGAGCTGAAGGAGTACACGAGACAGGAAGTAGAGAAGTCGAAGGGTAGCGGGAAGACGGTCGTGATCCTTCACGACAAGGTCTACGACGTCACGAGTTTCCTGAACGAGCATCCTGGTGGCGAGGAGATTCTAATAGATCACGGGGGAAAGGACGGCTCGGAGGACTTCGACGACGTCGGCCATTCCCAGGATGCACTCGAACTTATGAAGAAGTACCACGTTGGCGAACTCGTCGCATCCGAGAGGAGCAACAGGCCGATGAAGAAGGGCTGGGTCGCTGGTTACAATAGCAAACAGCCGGAGAAAGAGAAATACGTCCAGGGACCTGGGGCGCCATTTTATATGCTTATGACAGCTATCGTGTTAGCCGTCTCCGTTATATTTTATTATATGTCATGATTATTACCGTTACGATAACAATTACGATAATAAACACCGAATGTACTTCGTATCGTTCATATTGACGCCATTATCGGCATCGCCGTCATAATTATCACGTGATCGCTGAAACGACATTACACGCTCGTTTGGAAGGATCCTATAGAGGATCAGTACGCGTTCCGGTAACTCGATCGTGTCGATCGTTAGACTCGACTGCGAATCAAATTCTAACGTCTCATTTTCCAATTGTACCAATGCGTTCTCATGCTAAAAATACGATATATACGTATATGTATAGGTGTGTATGTAAGGACGCGTGTGTTTCTATACGTAATAAGTTTTATACTTCAGTTTTTTCTCGTTTTTTCCCCCTTTAGATACTCAATATTCGAAATATAATTCAAGATTAGTTTTAAGAGCAGACAATTGATTTCTTCACCGTTCCTTTCTTATTTTTCATATAAACAGAAGGAACATGGTTAATAAAAAATTATTATTCGATATCTTCTCGTTGTGTTATCCTCGAATGATTTCTATCTACTATCAAGGACTGTTTGAAAACCGATCGGTGTGTTTCATTTACTGTACGAATTAAATAACACACACTGTGTTAAAAAAAAAAAGAAAATTATTCTTACGTAATCGTAACGCTCGTCACGTTCGATTCTTCGCTATTCTATGCAGTGAATCGAAAGAAGCGATGATCGAGCGTTTTTCGAACCGCCTACTGCTCGAAACGAGCACGTTATTTAGCGTCCATTGAAACTGAGAAGGAGAGGGAGGCGTGCGTGCGCGTATGCGTGTTGTACGTATAAAAATATTAAGGAGAATCGACGAGTGGCGGAAGAAGGGGAAAAATGAACAAGAAACCCACTTCGAGTCGTAAATTTGAAAAACGCTCGCGCGCGCGCGTCCTCTCTCTCTCTCTCTCTTTCTCTCTCGACTAAACGGCGTATAACTAATTGGCGAAGATCGAACACGCATTAACGAAGACGAGCGAGACCCCCGTCATACCAAGCCAAGTGCAAAAATTTAACAACCTGCTATGGAGGGAGAGGGGGGAGCGTCGACGTAGGGACGACGAAACCGAGTACTTGCGGGACATGGTTCTCTCCAAAATACGCAGTTCACTGTACGAAGGATCCTAAATTATTTAGCGAGAATATTTTTTTGTTTATTTGGATTTTGAAATTTCGCGCTATTATAGTGATATTTAAAAAGATGATGGAATTTTATTTACTAACGCGTTGACTGCTACGTTGATTTTATACAAATATCAAAAAGTTTCTAATTTTATGCGTAATATTTTTTTAATGGACAAGTATGTCGAATGTTTCATGACATTGGACAAAATCATTATCACATTTTTTTATATTGGACCTTAGATCTCCAGTATCGTTGGTTACATTTTCAATTACAATTCAATGTGTTAATAAATTGAATAGTGTTGCAACGAGAGGGACGACAATCTGAAATTTAATAAATATCAAAAAAATATTTATCGTCGAGATCGTGCGATCGCGTCACAAGAGCATCTGATTAATTTTATCGTAATAAAAGTTGGCGATATATTAAAAAAATTCTTTTTTTTTTAATATAGTCGTCTCAGTCGACTTAGTTTCTTCTTTTTATACGTTTTTTCTTCCTGTTTCGCTCCTGCCTCAAAGGAAGAAACTTTAAGTTCAAGATCGTTAATTAAAAAAGTAACGAAGGACGAGTAAGTCGACTGTAAGGATGATACCGTTTTGCTAACATCGACTTTTTTCCATGGAGTGGTTGATTAAAATTCAACGTTGATCGAAATTATTAGAGTACTCCTTTTAATTGCTACGAAAATTTGAAAGCGAACGATATTAAGTTCGACAAGGACGAAATGTGTGAGAGAAAAAACAAGGAGGAATTCGTTCGTGTTTCATACGATACAGGAATAATACCAGAGCGGAAGTGAATATGGAAAGCATATGGCGTACGAAGGACAGGAAGGATATGTGGTTTTCCACATGTGTCACGCACTCGGCCGCACCGGTAAACCGCATCCACCCACGCGGAAAGGAAAACGCAAAGAGAGTTGCACGCGACCACGCTGTAACGATGCCACGAAGACTCGTACTACCTTCCTTTTATTTGTTGGTTACTTTTTTGTAGTAAAGAATGGACGAATTATAAAAGTGAATTCATAGAAATGTTTAATCGTAAAAAAATAATTTTATCTTGACTTGGATCTTTTTTTTTAGTATAACTCGACTTAAAAATGGGACCTACAAAAAATATTGTCAAATCGGAAACGATGTCGACGTAAACTTGCGACAAGCTTGAGCTCCTGAATTAATAGATAATCGAAATTCTGCGAAAGTCAACTCAAAAGAAGAACGAATAAAAAGAAAGGGACGCACGCGGAATAAATTTTTTATAGGAGAACACAATTGGTTAGAAAGGTCGAGACCCGCAAAAATATTCGGATCAAGTTCTTCAACTTGGACAAGGAGCAACGATGGAATCAACTGCTCGTCAAAGATTTAAGTGGCTTCGATTGGGCGAAAGGAGAGACGAGGCAGGCAGGTGAAGAAATGAGAAGGAAAAGAAGAGTGGCTGTGCCTACGGTCTCGTGAGAGAAGAATAAAGAAAGCGAGAGGAAGAAAGAGAAAGGAGGATACAAAGAACTACAAAAGAATGCTTCTAACAAGTACTTGGCAATTTTCTCGAATCCTCAACCTTTTCTTCTTCTTTCTTTAACTTCCTCCAATATTGCATCGTGCCGGATCCCCTTTCACGCGATTTGTTTATTTAACAAATTCAGGTCAAGTGATTCTTAGTAAAAGATTCTCCTTGGAATCTTAATATTGATTCTTGATTAAACGATTAATTTAAAATAGCACTCCTGTATTTAAAGAATACGAATAAAGATCATAAAATTGCGAGAAATGAAATTCTTCGTTCCCTCCGAAACTTTTGGAAAAATTCCTACAAAAAGATCGCGAGTAACCTCGCGAGCTTATCTATCGCTCGAAACAAGTATTAAACGATCAGGAGAAACACCAGAACCGAAGTTATTTCCAGTAAATTATCGTTCGGTTTATCGTATCTCCTTAAATCTCTCGTGGCCCCCCTCCCCCCTCGAAAAAGAGATCGATCATCGAAGGAAGAACGTCGGGAGTAGTCGTTAGCCGTGTTTTCAAAGTTTTCGACACCGCACGAGAAAAAGAGAAGCCCGCTCTTGGAATAATAGCGGGACAGTCGTTGCCGCTTCTAAAAGTATTTTAACGAGCCCTAGAAAATCGGAGTTTCTAGGGTGGTTACTGCGGAGGAGGTGGAGGAAGAAGGAACGGAAGAAAGATGGAGACGGCCGCGTCGTCGTTCGCGAGACAGGCGAAAACTACCGAGGCAAGCTTACGTCTGCAAAATCGATGAGCTGCGGCGCTACTTTACGCTCGACTGTCTCGGTTCCGTCCCCTCTTTCTAAAAAAAAAATAAAAAGGGAAAAAAAGACGTGCCAGTTGTGACTTTGAAACTTCAAAAAAAAAAAAGGGAAGACCATTTAACGACGCGCGACGCGACATCTAAATCATTCTGTGTCTTTCTAACTTGAAATTCCATTTTTTCCCTCGATTAAATTGCAATTCAATTTTTATCTCTATTAAAAGACTACGTAGAGATAATTTATAACAGTCTAAAAGATCGTAAAACGATGGAATTTAATCTCTTCGTGAAATTGGAATTTTTCTAATGCCTTCGGGATAATTTCGTTTTCTTTGCCCGGGAAAAAGCTTTGGTAACGATACCAAGCTTTGTTTTACGATAAAAAAAATATTCACTCAAAGTGAATATTTGAACAAGAGATATTTGAAATAATCCCTTACCCGTGTTAGTCCTACGTAATAGCCGACCGTTCGAATAAGCGTCGCGGTAAAAGCAATTTGCATAAAGCATAACGTTGTTCGTGATGCTGATTAGCCTCGAAATCGTCTATGTAAAGTA
The DNA here is from genome assembly GCA_032403825.1 of Odynerus spinipes. Taxonomy (NCBI): domain Eukaryota; kingdom Metazoa; phylum Arthropoda; class Insecta; order Hymenoptera; family Vespidae; genus Odynerus; species Odynerus spinipes. The sequence continues at coordinate 2,392,330 of JAIFRP010004405.1, forward strand.
TTCTCGCGAGTGGGGGCGCGGGAATTGAAAATAGGAGTGGAACTAGAATGAGAAAGAGATAAAAAGAATTTAAAAAAAAAAGAAAAAAAAAGAGAACTCGAATAAAGCAAATACAGAAAGAGAAGAAAAGAGTGACACGGTGGGGAAAGGGGAGCAGAGGTAGGGGGGCAGGAGCATCGAGAGAACCCGCTGGAATTTTCTCATCGTCTTTGTAACGAAAAGAAAGTTCCCGTGGATGGTCTAATATCGCTAAAAGCTTTTTAATAAACAGTTTTCGAGCCACCGGACGAATACATCGATGCTTCTCTCTCTTTCCCTCTTTCTCTTTTCACCATTTTCCATCTTCCACCTGCCTTTCACGTAGGAACATACATACATCTTCCCTTTTTTGCGTAAGAGTTAAGCACAGTGAACTCGCTCGCGTGCATACAGGGTGAACCCATATAACGCGATAACGTTTACCTGTTTAACAATTTTTTGTAAATTCCGAATTAACAATTCTTGAAATTATTCATGAAAATGGACACAACGATTGATTTTTAATAAAATTCTCAAATATTCGATACCGATGACACTTTTCCTGTAAATAATTTCTGATTCGCTCTGTTATACGATGCACCCTGTAC
>JAIFRP010004405.1:2400959-2414073 GCA_032403825.1 Odynerus spinipes
TTTTTTAATAAGAGAAATAAGGCTATCTATAAAATGTATAAACACACGTATAAACATACGTGTACGTGTTGGGTCGCGAGGAATCGATAAAGTTGTCCCGTCGAACGAAGCGAGAGTCTACAGTCGAAATAGATCGAAAGCGGTGACGTCGCCGAGTGGCAGTGCCGTCTTTCGTCCTCCTTCGAGCTGAAGAAAAAGAAAAAGAAGAAAAAAAAAGGGAGAAGAAAAGCGGAATAAAAAGACCAAGACTGTCGTTCCTTCGTTCGCAGCTCGTAGCTTTTATTACCTCCGTCGCTTTCCTCCTCCCCCTCTTCCCGCCTGCCCGACACTATCACTCTATCTCCGTTCCACTTCCTTCTCTCGTTTCTTCTTCTTCGTTTCATAAAATTCAAGAAACGCGTTTGAACCCGTGGAACAAATGTTCCTTCGTTCCGTTCCACCCGACAAAGACTATGAAGTTCCAACAGCCGAGCACCGGGCGAGCTGTTCTTCCCTTTCGTTTATCGAGGACAAAGGATCCATGATGGTGAGATCAGAAAAATATTGCAATTGGTGCAGGGAGTCCTGATTTTTAGTTTTTTTTTTTGTACCATTTACGATTTTACTATGTACTTCACTTCGATATTAGTTAAAATTATTGTACCTGTAAAATTAATATACCTGTACTATCTACAATCAAATAAAAAAAAACAATTATAACAAAGCCAATTATATAAAACGAATTGTGTACCGACTACAAATTTTTTTTAATTAATTTGTTTTAATGTAAAAAAAATAAAGAACCAAGATAACGTCACCATCCGCTCCTATCTTACTCCCACCTCTATAACTTTCTAATATAATTCTCTATAAATGTTTTATCGCCAATAATTGCCGCAATGCGAGCAAATTTTATCATTCATCGATACCGCTGTTTTCCTGGCGTTGTCGTTCCTTGTACTGGAAGTTAAAAGATACGATCTTCGTGTTACATACTCGTCACGATACGTACAACGTACGGGCATTAAACACGGAGGCGAGCGCGCGACGCGTGTTCTTTTTTAATATGCGCAGTTTGACGCGCAAAAGCACGACGCACGATCGAGCGCGTGATACGAACGTGCCGCGGACGATTAATAGTTCGTTAATCTACCCGGAACATCGAATTTTCGTTTGCTATTAAAATCGAGGCATTATCCACAACGAAGGTTATCGATCCGAGTTGCGCGTATTCTCCAACGCCACGAGAATACGAGCGATGTTCGAATATCCATTCGACGATCCTATTCTATATAAAATAAATTGCCTCGGCGTTCGTAAAATTCTCGTTCGCTGCTTTCCACTCGTTACGATCTCCTCTCGATTATACCCAATTCCATATGCATCTATCGTAGGCGCCATTATGTTCGTATTACGTTTGGAATGTGGGGGGAAAAAAAATTGGGGGAAAATGTTCCTTTGCCTTTCCGCTCGTTAAATCGTCTTTTTATATCGATAAGAGAAAATTTGAATTTGATTACCGACGGATGCGCTCTTCTTTATCGACGAAGCTTACGGACGACGATGTAAAATTGATATAGTTCCGAATGAAGAAATATAACCGTGGCTGTGTTGACTATAATTGCGAGTAACTTTTTACTAATTACCTGAAATATGTGACCACGTGAAAGACAATATGGCGTCGCACGATCTTAGTCCGATCTAATCCTTAGTCGGTCCTTAACAGAACGCAGTGAAATCGCGCATCGAAGATGTACAGAATGGAGACAAAGTGAACAATAGCGATGGAGACGTATATAAGAGCGATGAAAACACGAGAAAAGTTTGGCCATAGCTACTAAAGAACCGGAGAACGCACAAAAGGGCGACTCGGGATCGTTGCGTTCGGTTTTGTCTCTCGTAAAAGTGAAAACGTAACGAGCCACTTGGCCACGTTGCATATTTCAGAACGAGCCAGACGCCCCTCGGCGGCGCGTCGTGTGGTCGCCTTTCGAAAAGCCAACCCCCCACACCTACCCCCTCCGCGCGCATATATCCACCCTTCTTTCGTCACGTGAAAGCTGCCCATGACGGAGAAGAGATTGTTAATTAAAGGAGACTGATTATTTTACATGATCCGGGGACCTTTCTTGTCGTGACCAGGCCACTTTTGCAAGCGAGAAACTTGCTCACGTTTTCGATTATTATTAGAGTCATTAAGAGCTTACCTAAAACATCAAATTCTAGATTGACAGACTTCCAAGTGTGGTTTAAATACAGTGTAGGGTAGATATATAGGGCATGATGTCGCTAACAACGGACGACTATTGTCTTCGAAACGAAAATTTACTCGCCCCGATGGGGAAGGATAATTTCTTGTTTTTTTTTGTTCCAATTTGACGGGTTACTTCACAATGAGTATTCACTTCTACACAAAGTTTCATCGAAATCTATATTTAACAGGTACGATAAGTGAATAAAGTATTTTCGTGATATCAAGACCGTGTCACGGATTAGATTAACACCATACGAAAGCAGAGAAGCTTAATATACTTCGTATATCCCTAAGACGCGTTAAACTATGGCTCGCGTCGTGTTTTGTCAAAAGCTGCTTTCTTTCTCACCGTAGCGGAGCATCGGAGGAAGACTCGATGCCAGACGGGGTGTATACAACTTGAAAGAAGAGAACGTGCTCAAGTACGGTCTTCCGCGTGTTTCTGTATCTCATCGGAGAGACGTGAGATGAACGCAGCCTTAATACGAGCGAGAAACGAGAAGTGAGAAACGAGGAGGGAGGGAGGAGCGTAAAAAAAAGGCCCGACTTTCTCGAAAATCTTTAACGCTCGATACCTCTTGCATTACTCTTCGATCTTTTCGTGCTGGTTCGAAAGCTCTCTTCGTTATTAAATTTCCCTAGTTAATTTCTAGGTAATTTTACCGACCGATGGTAAAACACAAAAGACGACGTATTTGTCAATTTTTTTTAATAAATTAAAAGAGGATTTAAATCGCAAATGTTCTTTTTATCGTAAATAAAAGTGTCTCTCCTCTTTTTTTTAATTATCTGAAAAATTATTCGATTTATACGCAACGTTCGATGCGGATATACGTATACGAGAAGTATTTTAATCGGTGATTAAAGTCATGTTATTACCATTAATGCTATCGAAACAGCGATTTCTACGCGATGAGCTTTCGAACTTTCGGAAAATCCAAGTTCCACGGTGTGTTTTCAAAGTTAAAGTAAACCGTTCGGAGTTCGGGGTATCCTCCGATAATCTCGCGGTGAAGAACCTCCCTGGAGCAAGAAGCAAAAAGGTGAAGAGAGGACTGGGGCGGAAATCTCCGTGGCGTGAAGCCACCAAAGTCGAATATTTCATCGTCGTTTGAACGAGCAAACCAGCAAACCGATTTCACCTAGGGCGCATCGCGAAAATTCTACTTCTGAATTTATAACTCGGAGAGCTTTACGGCGTTTCTTCGTGCTCTATCCCCGCATTCGCATAATTTAGCAAAGTTTCTTACACGATGGATTAGAAAACACGTTTCCTCGGGTGGACGTGAGTTCTCGTAAATATATTGTTAATAACGCTATTAATGATAATAGATATCACGGAATTTAAAAAATTAATTAGTCGAATCGAGCAATCTTGCTTATCATCGTTGATACTTTAATATCTCAATCGGATTCGAGTTTTATACACAAAACTGATTACCAAGGAGCAGCTGACGAAGATTGAAAAAAAAACGTTTAGATATCCGGATCGCAGTAGAATTGATGAGAGGAAAGAGATTGTTAAAACTGACTCACCTCGCGAAGTTCCTTGATTTTTAAACCTCCTTTGCCAATAACGCAGCCAGCTTGACTCTGATGCACCAGCATCCGTACATCGATCTCGTCGCTTCCATGTCTGGAGCCATTCTGTAACATTTTAATGGAATTTTAAATCCTTCGCTTATTTTCGTTTGCCGAGCTTGCGAAAATTACTTTTTAAAATAATTACTTTTACTCTCGTGTACAAAAAATGTAATAACATAAAACAAGTTGTTAAATAAAGAAGATCAAAGTTCCATAGTGTTTTAATTTATTTAAAAAAAAAACCCTAATAATTATAATAATAATCGAACTCACCTCTTCGAGATTAGGTACGACCTCGTTCAACACCTGGAGGACGGTCGACAGGTCCGAGCTTATGGTCAGCACCCTAAAATCAAAATGATCCCGACAATTATTCCGAATTTCTCCCATCTCACTTTTCGATCGTACTTTTATGCATAAATTCGATTCGATCGACGTGCTTTTAACTACGTCGTTTCTTATGCGTCCTTACAAGTCGTTCGATCGTTACGCGCGTAACGATTCCTAGAAACGAGAACGGATTAATGTTAATGAACACGGTCGATTGGAATATATCGACTCGTGTTTTATTATTATTCTTATTATTATTATTCCTTGTTTTAATGTTAAAAAAAGACACGAGATTTTCGAGAGAATATTTAACGAAGCGTGAACGAGTCGAAGCACTACTCTCTTATCATCGTTCTCACGTTTACCTTTTTTTCTTTCAATCGTCTCGTCGATAAGACGATATAATAAGCGCGTTGCTACGTGAACGCCATCATGCGGCTGCCATCATCGTCGAATTTTCACGATGGTATATGTAGAAAATGAAAATGACTTTTCTCTCGTTACGATCGAATGATCAACGATCTTGAATGCGATCGATCGTAAAATTCTTCTTGCGAGATCGAAGCAATGCGACTAGTTGAAGTACAGAAAAATTGGAGGATTCGTGCGAAATAACGAAGGCAGCTTAAAAAAATTATTTTCTAGTCCAAAGACGTCTAAACATCGAGATTATTTCATGAACGTATCGTAAATTAATAATCAATTAATATTGAGTATACTCAATTTTTGTTAAATTAAATTTTGACTCCACGTTGCAATTTTGATTTCATCTTTTCTTCTTTTCAACGAAGAACAAATAAAATGGAGCAAATAAATTGAACGCTGCTATCGAAATAAGACAATAATAATTAATCGTTTATCGTAGAACGACGCATAAAAAAAATGAAGAATATTGAGGGAAAAAAAATAGAGCCACCTACCAAACGCTACAAATCCTCCAATAAATACTAACTAAATCTCTGGTTAGATATAGTGCACTGTTGTTACTACATACGTTACTTAAAGTTAACTAGAAGCGTAGCTTCCTTGATCGATCGTACGCTCCCTGATTACACGTCTCTCTACTTTATTCGTTCGGAGCTTTAAATCGAGCTCGCGATTCGCGAACGTCGATATTACTGTACCACATGCACTTTGTTAATTACGTATGACGTTGGGATTAACGTCGGTCATCACCGTGATGCTCGTTCGCTTAAGGACACTAAATTAATTGGAAGAACGGAGAACGGTGTGTTAGAAGATAGTATATCTCGAAGATCTCGACACACGGGCGTATATAAAACCGAATTACTACTACGACACGACTATTATAATAAAGCTCAATGTTAATCACATGATATATCGCACACATACTCGAGCTCCGAGACACAACTCAACGGAATGATACTTCCACTTTATTGGTTATATTATTATTATCTTTTTTTCTCTCTCTTACGATGTACCTTTAACAGTGAATGTTAATCGGTGCGAAACGTAAACGTGGAAACTAACCATCACCCAAAACGATCGCTTTCAAAGTCGTACGATACTATCGGGCAAAGAAAAGCCACAAATAGTTTCACGGGGTCTCTCTCCTTCCCACAAAGCTTAACGATCTTCGAGGAACGCGTACGATGCTCCTTTCCGCTATGAAAGGATAAAGACCCATAAGCGAAGAGAGCTGTGTGCGGTGATAAGAATCGATGAGAATCGAGTTTACTAGCGGGAATACTCGAATACGGTGTACGACGATTTTCTCGTAATTCAATTCAATCGGAGATAACTCGTCCGAAGTGTGCTCGAAATTGTGTTCGGTGTAGGAGTATCTTGTGTGGTCCTATAGAAAAGAATCCTTTTTTTTTGGTTCCGATTGTCTTAAATTTAAAAAAAAAGGAAACTGGAAAAAAATATTGAATAAGTTAGGAAATCAAATGAAAGTTTCAACGTGTAGTAAAAATTTGTTTAAAAGAGTATACGATGTATCACGGTGAGAAAAAGAGTATTTGTGTGTATGTGTTGTTCGTGTATGTGCAAAATTTAAATACGGTTTTCGAGTTCGTACGAGATGAACGTGCGAATGCGTGTGCGTTTTTATCGCCGTGATCTTCCCAACACGTACACATACACACACATAGACACACGCACACATATAGACACGAGAACGCGTTAGTAGGCCAAATCCTGAAGCGGATAAAGACAGACGAAGCTCGTTAAATAATCGCGGACGATGGAGAGCTCTCGTTTGGTAAAAGCGAACGCTTTGCTTCGACGTTGAAAGCAGAAAAGGAAACGTCCAGGACTCGTTCTTCGCGAAAAAGAGAAAGATAGATAAATAGAGAGAGAGAGAGAGAGAGAGAGAGAGAGAGAGAGAGAAATAAAGAGATTAAGTGAGAAAGAGAAATAGAGATGCTGAGAAAGAGAGAGAAAAAATGAGAGAGAGAGAGAGGAAGAGAGAAAGAGAGAGTGAGAGGAAGGAAAAGAGAAAAGTGGAAAAACGGAGGAAGGTTTCCCAACTTCCGTGCACGGTGTTAAAGGTCGCTGCTGCTAGCGAACGCGTATCGCCGGAGCTTTTCAAAGCTTTTCAAAAGCATCGACCGTTAGCGTCCATCATTCGTATCTACGGTTCATTCCTACTTTTTCCCGTACTGCATTTAACCGAAAAAGAAAAAAAGAGTGAGAGAGAGAGAGAGAGAGAAAAGGAATGAATCATACGAGTGGAGTGGACTCTTTCTTTTTGCAGCGTTTGACGAATGAAACAAATTTAAAAGAAAATTATTCGACCGGACGGACGATTTTGAAAAGTTCTTTCCAATTTTGCTGAACGATACCTCTTATCGGCCCAGTACGATATCTCGATAAACGTCGACGATCTGAAAATCAAGGAATGATTAAAAAAAAGTAATAAAAAAAAACAAAGATGGACAAAAACAATGAAAACTTTCAGCTTCCTTTGTAGACACATTCGTTAGGGACGAAGAAGGAGAGATGGCACCGAAAAAAATGGCGGCACGGAATCATCCCCTTGGCCTAAACGTTTCGATCTGGGAAAGATCTCGCTGATCCTTTCCGGTTTAGTCTCCTCTTTTCAAACACGGTGATATACAGGGATTGTGTGTATGTGTAAGAGAAAGAGAGAAAGAAAGAGATGAAAAATCATGTCGAAACATATCGTGTGACGGCCAACGGTGATGGTCGAGGACACACGCCACGAGAACGGATAATACACAGAATGGGAGAGAAAGAGAGAAAAAGAAGGAAGAGCAAAACTGATCCGTGAGAACGAGATAAATAAATAGTCAGTTGAAAGGCGGTAAGTAGTGTATTGAGATAGGACGAGAGGGAAAGAGAGAGAGAGTAAAAGAGACAGTGTGGGTGGAATAGAGAGAGTGTGTGTGATAGAGAACGAGGGAGAAGGAGAGACAGAGAGAGAGAGAGAGAGAGAGAGAGAGAGAGATAGACATACAGGAAATGTAGAGACTAGATTGGTTCGTTTCATCTCTGCTCCACGGTATATGTAATAATACACATTTATAGGTAAACATGTATAATATGTATGTATCTTGTTACCGGATATGTATATGCGTGTAGAGAAAAAGAAGAAACAGAGGAAAAGAGCGAGAGAGAAAAATAGAGATTGCGTACGAGAGACAGAGAGAGAGAGAGAGAGAGAAAGAGAGAGAGTGAAAGAAAAATAGAAGTAGGTAGACTGGTTTACCCCGTATTATGAGTAGTATTCGTAGTGTAAGAGAGTAGAACGAGATAGAAAGAGATAGAAGAGAGAAAGTAGAGAAAAGAGAATAGAGAGAGAGAGAGAAAGAGAGAGAAAGAGTGAGAAAAATAAGACATTAAGAAGTGGTGTTGGTTATTACCGTTCGGGTCCGGGGCAATCGGGTACAATGATTGAGGCTTTGTACTGTCGGGCCGTGGTGGTTGGTGGTTGGTTCATTGTTGGTTGGTTGGTGGTTGTTGTCGATTGTTGGTAGGGTCGTGGTGGTCCATCGTTTGCCGAGAGCGAGAGTCGGGTTCCGTCGATTCCGGGCACAGGGCAACGGCAGGGCAACGGCAGGGCAACACGCCAGGGGAGCAACACGCCGGGGTTGCGTTTGGGTTGCGTCATTGGGCAGGGCCAGGGCACAAACCATCAACCAAGTTAGATAATGTCGAAACTCTAAAGCTCGCGGTGTATCGGCTCTTCTCTTTCTTAAAATATCTTTTTTTATTTCTTTGAGACTTTTTACCTGTTTTTGTTCGTTTTGTTTTTTTTTGATTTTTTACTCTTTTATATTTTGTCATTTATCCCTTTTTTTTTTCTTAACTCTCGCGACGACTTTTCTTTTTCTCGCGAGCTCTAGCCAATCGAAACTCTAAACGCGTCTTCCCTGTTCCTTTTTCTACTTTACAAAAGTATCTCTGTTCGCTTCTTTTTCGTTCCTATCGTAAAAACCCACCCCAACTTCGTGAACCCCCACAAAAGCCACTACTGTCGTGCGTTCGTACGTCTCTTCCCTTTCCCCGAGTCTCTGGACATGACCTATGACCTAAGACCTATAACGCATGGCCGGGGAAAAGTAAAGTCTTTGGGAAGCTACGTTGGATCGAGGAATATGTTTACTACCTTCACGACGGCCATCGTCGAAGAGTTTCTAACGTGGACATTCTATTTTACAACACTTTGTTATACTTGCATGCGTTTGCGTATTCACTCGGAGAAAGAACGCTCGTTTCGAAACTTTTCGACTAGATTAGACGAGATCGCTCGAAAATTGGATCGATCACCTATTCCTTGTTCCATTTATCTTATTTTTATTGATTATCAGGGACGACCGACGATATGTCTTTCTGGAACGCACGCTGATCGCGAGAGATTTGCAGTCAAGCATTTTGTACGCTTTTAGGTTGAGAAGCGGATTCTTTCGAGCCTCGTCTCGAGAACCTACCGAGGAGAGGAAAAAGGACAGAGAAAGAGAGAGTATGAAAGAGAGAGAGAGAGAGAGAGAGAGAGAGACAATCATTTTTATACATCTCTTATTCTTTTACCAAGAGCCCGAGAGGTTTAATAAAAATTTACGGAAAATGGAAAATTTGCTGTAACGAGAAGTAGAAAATGAAGGATAGAAAGAGATAGGTATAGAATTCAAAGAGAAATGAAATTAGACGAAAGGGATACCTCACTCGACCTCTCCGGATCACCCTAGACGAGACCTTTTCTCCTCTTCTCTCGAATTTATTTGTCGTTACGCTTCCCGAATGATACATATACACCTAAGTATATTTTTTTCTTCCTTAAACCATAAACTCTTCGCATTTACTGTTACTACCGTTGATGTATGTACGTACGTACTCGTAAGGCCGTATACGTTCCGGTCCAGAGTCGGAAGGTCGCGGTTTACGACACTGACCTACGTGGCAAACGCGTGAATGTTTCACTCGATGGCTCTCCTGAAGGTTCCTACTTCTTTTATCTCTATTTTTTTTAAATAAAATCGAAAACACGCCTTCATCGACAGGTTTATTTATTACAGATCGGGGAAAGATCATTTTGTGGCGGTGAGATTTCTCTCTTTGGATCTTTATTTAATTATTTCATTAACTATAGAACGTGTGGATCTATTCTATCATTATTAACGATTACTCGATTAACCGATTCTACGGTGACGCGAAGAATTGAATATATAAAAAAAAAGAAAAAGAAAAAGAAAAAAACTAGAACGAACTCTCCGACGAGGACGTAATCCGCCTGTTATTAAAAACATTTTACTAAAAATTCGAAACCAAAGCACGTAAAACCTTCCGACGTATTCGATTTCGTGGACAAGCACACGATCACGGGGGAAAACACGCGTGCGATGTAAAAGCCGTAACACGCCTGGCGTATTGGCCTTGTAACGCAAATTGGCGACAGCTATCGAGCGATTATCGCAGAGCTATGGAATGCAGTCTATACGTATGTACTTACTACTAGCAAATCGCCGTCGCAAGTAGTTACTTAATCGTCTATGAAGTACACATATAATCGGTGCCTTGTACTTGTACCTCGCCCGCTCTTACGAGAGCCGTTTCGTTCGAGAGCACACGAAAGAGAGAGCACACGCTACAAACGACAAGGACAACGAGAACGACGACGACGACGACGACGACGACGACGATATCGACGGCGATGATTTTTCTGCAATGGTGCGTGCGTTCTCATTTCACGCCGTACCCCTGACTTTTTTTTTTGTATCCTTCATCCTTCCTCGTGTCTCTCGAGCTAATCGATTCCCACGTCTCGAAGACATATCGCGATCTCGATCGTAAACCTTTTGTTTTTCCTTCTCCGTGCGAAAGAGAATATTGATCGATCGATGATCGATAGATCGTAATCTACGTCTGCTTTTTTATCTCTAACTTTGTTTTTTTTTATTTTTTGTTTTTAATACGGGTATCGGATTATTATTCGAGTTCTTATCGGATAGAAATAACGTTATTATAAGCTACGATCGAGATACGTGGGATTTTTTCACAGCGAGAAAAATAGATCCTCGTTTTCTAACGTTACGACCTAACGTGTTTCTCCTTGGGGAAAAAGAAGATGAGAGGGGGGTGGCCGAACGGGGGGTGCGAAAGAGCTCGAGAAATATGCCGCGTCGAGAACTCCCGTGGTATCATCGAGGCTCTCGACCTGGAAAATCCCCGAAGAAGGCTACTAAACGCTCGAAAACTTCCAGAAAAGGAAGTGGGTTCTCGTCCTTTTGGTACATTATGTAGATACGACGAGACAGGTCGTGTGTATAATATTGTACGATCGTTCGATCTCTTCCTCGCCTCTCTCGACCTTTTTATCATTGAGGAAACAAAAGAGAGTGGGGAATCGAGAAAATAAAAAACAAGATCCAAATAAAAACGTTCGAAAACGCTCGGTGGGGAGACGAGGAGGAACCTTGAATAATAAAACAAAGGAAGAATCGAAGAATGGAAAAAATATTTAAAGTATCGACCAAAAAGAAGAAAAAAAAATGGAGACTGCTTGCTAAAAAGAGGCTCGAAAAAAACAGGAGAGGGAAGATTTAATAAGGCAAAAACAAAGAAAATTCGATTTAAAAAAAAGGGGGGGTGGGTACGACGAGACGAAAAAAAACGACAACGAGAAAAAAGATACGGTCGATAAAAATGGCGATGAAAATCCGAGAAGGCTCTCTCACCTGACTACGGAGCTTCGTGATGTTCTGTCCGCCTTTGCCTATTATCGAGCCGGCGACCTGTAACAGAAAAGCGCCGTAACGACGCGTCCAAGATTATAAGTTAAGGACACGAACGAGCTAGCGGTGTTTCTATCGCGGATATGTACTCGTCTCTCTCGTAGACGACCTATTGGAGTCAGACCGCGTTTCGCTTTCACCTTCTCGACATACACTCGCAGCAGCGGCGACGGTGGTATTGCACCTGCTACTATCTCGCGAGCGAGGACGCGACACGCCTCGAGACTAATGCTTTTCCATCAGATTTGCTTTCAACCTTTTTCTGTGATATTTTTTCCAAACTTTTTCGCTTCTATTTTTTTAGACAGTCTGCGATTATGAAATTGACGGTTTTTTAATTAAAAATGTATTAATATTGACGTACAGTAGACTCTCGTATAACATGGTCAAGAAATTAAGGAAATATTTTTTATATTGCACAAAAAGATAATTTTTAGGATGTAATTTTGGTTATTACACGAATCTCGCATAATATCGTATTTTTTAGGAATTCGCCTATCGTATTATACGACGAGAGTCTACTTATAATTGAAAAACAATACATTTTAAATATCCTTAGGACAAATTTGATTACCTAGCCGTAAGTGGTAAAATTCCATAAGATGTGAGAAACATTAAAAAAATAAATGGAAAAAGCGTAGAAAGACGAAGTATCGTTCTTTTTTTTTCTTATTTTGGAGCGAATCACGTCGCACGCGAATAAACAGGCTCGAAACGGGAAATACCGTGTCAAGGTACGGAAAATAATACGTTCTAGGAGAGCAGCTCAGTAACCTGGACCGCAGCTCGTTACAACGAGAACGAGCAACACAAACGAGGTGGAAAAGAAAGAGAGAGAGAGAGAGAGAGAGAAAGAGAGAGAGAAAAGGGAGAAAGAAAAACGAGGCCGTCCGTTCGTTCGTTTCATTCGCTCGTTCACTCGTTCGCCCGGCGTTCGTACGATTCGTTCAATTCGTACGCTCGTTCGTTCGTTTGCAATAATTACGCGTCGTCGTTGTCGTCGTGAATGGGTTCACTCTGAAAACGTTTCGCCAATGGTCTCGCGGCCGACCCTGACAGAGCAGCTTGGTGACGGCGTTATTATATCTCGCAACGATTACGTATACGTATCTCTCGAGGCCCCGATAAATACGCGTTGTAAAAGCGATCGGTCGCGCGCGACCGCACGAGATCGATCGATCTTGAAAGAAAAAAAAATACGATTTCCTACAGAAAGCTGCGTTCCTCGATCGTGGGACGATCGACGCGTAAATTGTTTCTTAATTAACTCATTTGCATCGTTAAGAAATATCCCAGTTATGTTATCTTCCATCTTTCTCCCTTTTCTTTCTTTTTTTTTTTTAATCCAGTTTAACATAACTAACCCACTATCGTTTGTTCCAGTATGAAGGAAATTATCCGGCAAAATATTTACCAGATATTTCCTTCTGGATTTTTCCTCTCTCGATGAATCGCTCGGGCTCGAGAAAACAGAGAGAAAGAGAGAGAGAGAGAAGCCATTTGTCAAATGTAAATTTCTAAAAATAGACACACGCGAATAACAAATTTTCAAGAAATACGCGTATTTCGATTTTGCCGTTTATTGTGTCATTCGTTGCGCGTTCCGATGATATTATTGATTAAGCAAAATACGCACGTTGATGACGCGAATGAGTTAATCGCTCCGAAAATGGAAATGCTACAAATCGAATGATACAAATTTAACATTAATTTGGTGAAAAGCACGTTTTGTCTTAATAAAAAGAGAAAA
>JAIFRP010004405.1:2432183-2443365 GCA_032403825.1 Odynerus spinipes
ACTGTAGCGTATATATATAGTATATATATGATAGTGTGGCTTATGATATTACATAGTTAGCCGAACCAAGAGAGTTCCCCGGTACTCCAAGCGTTAGGAATTTGTGCCAATGGTGGAACGCCGAAATTGGGAAGGAGAAATTGTATTTCTCTCGTTGGTTATACTCGTTTCCCGACGTGGTCCGATGAGTTAGGACGAAAGCTTTTTTTCGAGTGGCTCGAATTTTTGTACGCGAGTAGGAGAAACAGCAACAACGCGAACGAGATTTAACTACGAAGCGGAGTACGCGTTTCCTTTTTTAAATACGTTTGGGAATTAATTTGCGTCTATGGAATATAAATAGTTTTTCGTTGTACGCACGAATCGAAGATCGTAATTTCTTAGTTTAAGAGTCACCGTTTGACGATGTAACTTTTAAATAATTTTATTTACCGTTTCTCATACCAATGTATCTATATAGCGATATATTACAAAATTGTTGCGCCGTTTAAATTAATTCGCGCTAATTTCTGGTAACATATATCTAAACTACAAAGTTGATCCATCAGGAAAGTAAAATTTTTGACCGAGCGCGAGCTATCGAGCGAAAGCAGACGAAGGTTTGCCGTTTCAAAGAAATCCGTTGGTAGCTCCAGGGCCCCTTCTTATCCTCCATTGAAAAGTCTGAAGGGACAAGAAGCCTGGAAAATTGTTCGTGGACGTTAAGCGCGCGCGCGATAAGAGAGACGAGGAAGGACGGACGCGGAGAAAAAGGATGAGAGGATGAAGAGAGAGAGAGAGAGAGAGAGAGAGAAAACGTTTCTTGAAAGAGCGAAGAATTCAAAAGACTCTTTTTGAGGTCTCGGCGACCGCTAAGAGAATACTCTTCAAACGCGAGTCTAAGCAACGAACTTTTGTACCGAAGGATCGTCAACAAATCGTTTAAACAATTTTTTTCGTCAACTACAATTTGATTAAATAAGAATTATTATCGCACCAATTTCTTGAATATCTACATAGAATCGAGGGGCTAGAAGTTTCACCTACTTCTCGTAGAAGGAAACAACAAATTTTTAAATAAAACGATCGTTTAAGAAAATTCGCTTCGCAATTTCTATCCAACGCAAACTCACAAAAAATAGATTACTTAAAAATACTAGCAACAAAGTAAACTAGCACTCTACCTAAAAATCTAAAATCATAAAAAATTATCTCCCTTCCTCGGCACCCTAAAAAAAATAAAGAACAATCACAACACCTACCTAAAATTGAACCTCGCCGCACCTGAAGGAATTCGCTCGAGAGATCGGAACTTGCACGAACGGTATCATCCAACAACCCCCTTCTCACCAACTTCGCAAACGTCGAATCACCGGGCGAATCTCTACGAAAGTCACCGCGTCTAAATCACGCTTAGGAACTCTCAAAACAGCAGCAGTGGCTGCAGTAGCAGCATTAACGTGACACTTGGAAGCACTTAAGCCTCGCGCGATTAATAGAAACGCATCGTGGCCGAAACTCGCGACTCGTTGGCACTTCCTTCGCGAACGAGGCCACCGAAGAATTGGAAGAGAAAAAGAAAGAGAAGAGATGGAGGGGAGAGGGGGTGATGAAGCGGATCTCGGAATGGTCGTGGCGACGGGCCGATGATTCGATGGATGATTCGGAGCATCCGCGCGCGCCTGAACGACGCCAAATAGGATGATGAGAATATGGTGAAGGATGTGGACGAGGGTAAAGGCGCGGGGGCTACCGGTGGTGATACTTTTCACGAGGAATTCAAAGATCACGATAAAAACTACGACGACGACGACGACGACGGCGACGACGACGTGGAGACGACGCGTAACGGTTAGCACGATGCGTGACATGCGTGTCGCGCGCGTATGACGTGGCGTGTGTGCGGAAGTATATCGATCAGCTGATGGTCGGGTGGATACTGGACTGCTTCGCAGAATTCACCATATTGTTGCGTCACCGCGCGTGCGCCCCAGTACCAGCATACCTTCCCTCGCGAGCGGCTCCCTCTTTTTCCGAACCCTCCTCTCTCTATCTTGCTCCTTCTATGTGCGCGCAGCTTTTCTCGAGATATGTATATATGTATATGTACGTGTGTGTATGGCGGTGGTATACTTCTGTGTGCTGAGATATTTGCCGTTACGAGTTACATACTTGAACGTATTTCTGTGTACGTACATATATGTGAATATAGCATGATATAAAGTACTACTATTATATGTACGTCACTAACCTGTGTGTTTGTGTGTGTACACTACTATATGCACTGATGTCTATGATATGTCTTTTATATAGGGTGGTAATATATGTAAATGTGTTTTATGTGTAAGAAAGTTACACGTGTACGCACCTGTACGAGAATATGTGTGAAAGAGAGAAAGAGCGTATGTGTGTGCTCGCAGAAGAGAGTGAGAGAGAGAGAGAGAGGAGGAAGCGATGAAACGAGACTCGTATGACCGAGAATAGCGGCAACGAGAGTAATCGAGTTTCGCTGATAATGGATTCGTTGATAACGCTGTGGCCCTTTACCAGAGAGATGCAGTAATACCGATGCTCTTAGCACTATATCTATCTCTCTCGCACTCGCCTCTTTCGACGCCTACCTTCGGAGGCTAAACGAAAATCTGCTATCGGAGAAATACGCGTTGGTTATTGGGTCACGGTGGTTTCGGAAAAAGTTTCACGCGAGCTCGAGTATTAATCTATGGGATCAATGTAATATCATTTTGATACGAATTCTAGTATTAAAAATTAATGCGAAAAATTAGTAAAGATCGTTTATAGTCGTTGTGATCATTTTAAAATGTTTTAAAAATGTGTTTTTTTTTATAAATCATGGTGATCCTACGTTATTCTTTTTTAATATCTTTTGTTAAATGGATATAAATTTCCGTTTCGATACGTGGATGCGTTTGCTACATAAATACACGTGATTTTGTTGCTCGTTTAAATCCCCTATATTTTTTGCGCAATGTTTCACGTTCCACATCCGTTTTGTGTGTCGCTCGTTCAACGTTCTGCCACGCGCTAATGACCGGTTTCACTTGGTGGTATCTCTCTAATTGTATTATCGTCCGTGTCCTGCCCGTGCTTTTTTTAATCTCGCGCTGATCTTTCAGGGCGGAGATGTCAACGAGGCTGTTGATGCGCGGAGATCTTTTTTTTAGAATTTCAAGCTCGGTTTAATGACCCTCGACCGGTCCGCCTAATGATTTTTTGAGAAAGATGACGAGGGGTCTTAAAGAATCTTTTAAAGATGAACATTCTGAATTTTCGAGTCGAAATAAATTATTCGGTGAGATTTTAGAGAATTTACAACATTGCTACTCGCGATTGACATGTTGTCGAAATAACGTCTAAATATTTTATTCTAAATCGACAAGTATGCAGGTAATATAATAATTATGGTCCTTACGACTATTTAGTGGTAAAGTCGAGCGAACACGAACGTTCGAAAGTTTGGCAAAAATTCGACGAAAAAGAGAGACGCGAGAACTAAATTCATACGATCGAGTTTCTAAAGCCGCGTCTCGCGTACTCGTGTCACGAAGCGGGATAAAAAAAGAAGCGTGTGGCGATAAAGCGCGTGTTTCGCGTGACACACCGCAGCAAATTAGAAAATAATAAAAGAAGCTTTCCATAACCGGTTCCTCGTCTATCGAATACGGTTTCACCGAAGATACTCGAAACCACGGCACGAATAGCCGATCAAAGAACCTCGTTAATAACAAGAGCGAGCGAGATAGAAAGAAAGAGAGATAGAGATCGTGAATATTCGAAAAGTTTCCGAAACGATAGACGCGCATACTTGTCCCAGTTTCTTCTTCTTTTCTATTCAGATTACGCCTTTTCCTTCATTCTCAACGAGATCTCGGTGTAACGAAACTAGTAAAACGTTTGACGAAACGGATGAAAATTTTTCAAGTATTTCTAATCTACATTAGAAGGAAAAAAGCCTTTTAGGTCGAATAACTATTATTATATCTGAAAATACTGAAGATATTCTAATCGAAAAAATGAATATTTAATTATTGCAATGATTTCAACGATAAAATTGTATTACGCTTATTTTATATAATATATAAAAGATATTACAAGTGTAATGGTAAAACCAGTTGCACGCGGAAAATATTAAAAGAACAAAATTGTGATTGACGTTTTCCAAACATTATCCGATTAGAAGTTTAAGAGAATAAAAGGCGTTGTTGTATCGCACGAAAGAACGATAATCTCACGGCTGAACGTTTCGAATAATGACGGATATCAGTGTCCAACGTAATTGGCGGCTGTGAACGCGTAATGAGAAAAGGCGAATCATGCTTCTAATAATAATCGAAGAGAGAACTCGAGGGGAAAGGCGTTGTTATCTTCTTGCGTATTCCAGGAATGGAAGGAGAAAAAGAAAGGGAGAGATAAAAACGAAAGAATGGGAGGAAGAATGGAAAAAATGAAAAAGAAATGGAAAAGAAATGGAAAAGCACAGTGCCCTGTGATTTCACGGCTGAGACGAGCGCGAAGATTCACAGTCACGCTTCGTGATTCGCGAGAAAACGGAAGAAAAAGAAGAATACAGCAACGAAGAATGAAAAAAAGCTTCCTTCATCTTCCATTCTCTCTCTCTCTCTCTCTCCCTCCCTCCCTCTCACGCGAGTTTTATGCTAAAACTCGTTCCTCCTCTATTACCAAAGATACTCGCGACTACGTAAACGAGATAAACGAATTTATGATTTATGTACGCGCCACGAGAGTAAAACGCTTAGCCAGTTTATTCGACTAGAAGCGAAATAAACGCGAGTGTCCTGCGACGAGAAGATAAAATTTGAAGATAACGAGAAAGTAACTCGTCCCTATGAACGATCGGCGTTCCGCCATTTTGGTACGCGCTCCTTACAGCGCGGGAACTCTAAATTTCATGACTAATTCGTTACGTACGCGCACAAGTTAGAACAATTTTATTTGAAGCGAGTCACGTAAGCGGAAAGATGATACGCGATAAGTAAGACGAGAGGATTTCGAGAGACACGAAAGAAAAGGAAAGCTGCGAAAATGTGAGAGATTAGAGGCAGAGATAGATAGATAGATAAATAGATAAATAGATCTATAGGGAGTGGCACAGAAATGTGATTCCTTTGGTCGCTCGTCTTTTCTTAGAAAAAGTAAACGGTCACGCTCGTTACTTGGAACAATGAGACGATGGTAATCTGTCTCACTTGCGAAGCAGCCATGTGCAAGAGACACAACGACTGCGAAAGCGGACTACGTACGATAATTAAAGAAGCCAACCGCGTTAGAATGGAATCTAGCGAAGGTCTCCGTCGTTTTCCCGGATAGGAGAAAAGAGTATGAATGGCAAAGAGAACATTGTATTGTGTGTATGGTGATAATCGATTTTTTTTTAATGAATGAAAAAAGAGAAAGGATTTAAACGAATATTCCGTAGCGTTTACGAGAACCCGATTATTTCCCGGCGATTGTCGGTAAACGAACGCGAATCAAAGCTCGACGAAAGTTCGATGTTCGGCAAACATCGAGAAAGAGAGAGAGCGCGCGCATATTATGTGGTGGCCGCCATTATGGTAAAAGAACTCACCTTGCCGCCGAGTTTATCCAAGACAGGAATAATATTCGCGGGCGACGTCGTCAACTTCACGCGACGATGGCACCCCTCTCGCGATTGCCTTCTCTGAAAAAAAATAACAAGAAAATGGAGATATTTATTACGACACGCGATAAATTTCATGGACATGGGACAAATTTATGACGTGAATCGAGCAAAATGTTGATCCTCGTCGCGATGCTCGATAAATGCAATGGAAACTTTCTTAATTTTCTCTTTATATATATATTTCTCTGTCTCTGTTTCTCTCCCTTACTCTCTTTGTATCTAAAGTCTCTCGCAATGGCGCTGAGAATACCGACACAATTTCCGGCTGCCGGCAGCAGTGTTTCGAACTTTTACTTATACACTTGTTCTACGATGCGAGCACGAAACTCTCGAAAATTTACGGTTGCTTTGAACTTCGTTTCTTCGAGTCAAAGATACTCGAGTTGACGAGCTCAAATTTGAATGATTAATAAGGATCGTTTAATCAGGAACTTTTTTAAAAAATATTGTTATCCAATTTTTATCGATTGTTCTGATCAGCTGTTTAGACGTTAGAGCGATCACACAGACAGACACATTTGCGCTCGGGTCTAATTACCGACAACCAGAAAAGCAAACGTAAGTGACACGTCGTCAATAACGTCGACAAAGGGGTACAACATTAAATTTGAAGTCTACGATCGCTCTCGACACGAACTAACATTTTAACTTTCCCCTAACTAATCGCGAGTGATCGGCCTCGTTAATTCGGCTTCGTATCGGTAATTATTATATTCGGGATATTAAATAACCACGAATTATCGCTCGGAATTCTTTTCTCTAAGAAACAACTCAAAGTATGATCAATTTTCTCCTCGTCAAACTGAAGGCACGAAAGTGGCTCGATCTAATTTCATCTGTCACAACGTAACGAATCTGATCTTCCTCATAGCGTAACTAAATTATCAATTTTTTAAATGCCACAGAAATTTATCAGATCTTGGCGTAAATTCGTTGCGACGTATTTTATAAGTCTTTTAGGATATCGCGCCTGAACAGGTTGCTGTTACTGACGATAACGAAGATCGCGAAGAAGAAATTCTTATCGAGCTATCGATGATACGATCAGGTTACAAAAATAGTTAATCTCCCGAAATTTAACTTTGTTAACACAGACCACGTTTCGAGCTCGTGCTAACGTTCCACCTAAAGCATCCCAATGAAGTTTCGCGATCCTAATCGAAGCTATCTCTACTTGCAAGCACTCGCGATAACTGCCACAAAATCCGTAAATTTTAGGAACGATCGGCTCAAGGCAGCGGTACACGCGTAAGACAACCCAGTGATTCATATCCCTGTCCCAGAAATAACTCTGACGCGAATCTACGTGGTGCGGTGAAAAATCGAAGCGTAGGTAGGTAGATAGGTGCATCGTTATCAAAACGTTTGAACACACACCCTGGGTGTTCTCCGTTCTCTACGATCAAGAAATAACAAGAAAAGTGCATGGTACCAAAAAATAGGATCTCATTCTACCGGTGTGCGTTCAGTGCATATCGTATTACAAGTGAATTTTTGTTCAATACTGTGGTAACGGTGATCAAACAAAATGAAATTGTTTGAGATCATAAAATAAAAGGCTTACGCTCGAAGTCAGTGATCCATGATCCAGCGATCCATGGCGATGCATACGCGAAACCAACGAACGGAATCCTAATCCAAAGCTGAGGGAAAAGAAGAAGAAGAATAGGGAAGAGAAGTAGAGGTGGTGTGTTGCACCCGACGCGGTGTTGTTCAATGACGACGACGACGACGACGATGACGATCAGGAGAGAAAGACCAGTACGAAGAAGAGGAATCGGTCGGAGTCTCACTGTGTACGGCAACGACGAGGATAGAAATAAAGAAAGTAAGGAAAGGGAGAAAGAGAGAGAGGAAGAGAGAGACCGTTCTCCACTTGATGTGTTCACGTACGTTTGTGGGTTTCGGTGGCCTCGAACTGGTCTCTTATCCCTGATATCGCCCAATCAAAAAACCGGCAGCATACCGAGTGCCCATTGGTCGAGTACGGCCACCGCGAGGATTGCAATTGGTCGATCGGCTCGAGTTATCCATGGTTACCATTCGCATCAACAACATATCCACGGTCGATATTTCTACGTTGCTACCTTGCAGCACACGCTTTAACCCTCCCCTTCTCTATCTCACCCCCCTCTCTCTCTCTCACTCTCTTTCCTTTCTATTTCTATTTCTCTCTATCCTTCTCGCTTTTACCTCTCTATGGGTGCTTTCTCTCACCACCAGTCGCGATTAGTGACGATAACCTAGGGGGTAAAATTCTGGAGGGCAAACGCTCTCTTCCATACGGACTGCCTCCTACTACGCTTACCACCCCCCACTTTTTTTCTTTCTTACTACTTCTCTTCCCGATCTTTCTGCCTTTGTCTTGGCTTTCGAGCCTGCTGGGGGTAATTCGAGAATCTAAGAGAGGGGGGTGTCTTGATCTTTTAACACTTTGAGGGCCAGGTATCTCGTAGCTTATGATATTTGTTAGAGATATTGTTTAGATATCGAGGAGTGTATTAAATTTCATTGTTTTATTCGGTAAAAATACTCTCTGCTCTATCGAGATTATTTAGCATGATATTGTATTTTACAAATGTTCCAGGTAAAAATTGTAGATAGCCGAATATAAAATTCGATCTCACGGGATTTTGGGACTCGCGACTGGTTTACGTGAATTAAGAAAAAGAAGATTGAATAAAGAACGCGGAAAGGAAAGTCTCCGTCGTGTGAACACCTGCCAGTCCTTGGTCCCCAAAGATCGAATCACCAATTCTAATGCTTCTACGACCATATACCGTTAGATCAACGAACCTTCGCACGCTAGGAAAGGAAAGAAAAAATAGAAACGAGCAGGAAACGTGCCATCGAAATGTGCCAGCGTGTGCTAATAAAACCGGTTGAGATTGAACGCGTATTAGACGAACGTATTAGACGAACGTATTAGAACCTATCGGAACGTTCTATTCGCGAGTTTGGCGTGGTGGTCCCAGTAGTCGAGGAAACGAAAAAGTGGATCGTGTCTCCTCGCGTGCGAAAAAGGGTCACAGGAATGGCGAAGGACGTTCGGTTATTCGATAAATCGAGCATCGACTCGTTAAATCACGGTAAATCTCGGAACGGAAGAGGAGTGAAAAATTGAAGGATCGAGGCTCTTAACCCTATCGATCGGAACACGATATACTTCTAATACTATCGTTCCTCGTACTAGTTTGATCGATCGTCCTTGATTCGCCGCGTTCGAGGCGAAATTACGACTCGCGAACTCGCGTGTACGGGGGCTAACGAACGATTACTTTGCCGGCACCTTTTGAGAGTATGAACGAGCGTGAATGAGTTTCAGGGTCCCTTGTGTAATGATAACGGAAGGATTCGGAGAACGTGATTTCGTTGAAACACGATTAAGTTGTTCTAAGTGTCTGACAAACTTCGAGTATGTGAACGTAAGGAGAAAGAGAGAGGGGGGGGACTGATAAAGGGGAATGAACGAATTGGTCGTGGAACTAGGAAGGACACGGTCCGATAAATAATTCAGAAATTAGATAATATCGTGTACGCGGCTCGTTCCATGAACACTAATTCGATTGGCTAGCCTTTTTTTTAAGAGGAAACCGTATTACTCGGCACGCTAACCTCGTTGCCGTTTAATATCACGAGAACGTGATCGCCAATTCCGTTGGCTGATTAAATCCGCGATCGGCGTATGGTGCTTCGATTTTTTCGTTAATTTCGAACACAACCCGATACAACCCTCCCACCCTCCTATCTCTCTTTCTCATCGATCGTCCGAAGCTTTTAAGGTCCAACGGACAAACATACACTACAGTTTCCAAAACGTCACGTTGGGAAACGTAAATCCAGATTTGTAACAAAAAAAGAAGTTAAACGTTTCTTAATTGTTCGCTTTTTAAGAAAACAAAAAATTCAGACTTAAACAAATTACTACAAAGATGTAAATAAAAGGCACAAAACATAAATCGACGAATAAAAAGAAGTGGGGGAAAAAAGTAAAGGGTTTCCACACACTAGTCCCTCCTTTTCTTCTCACTCTTTCCCTTTTTTTTCTTTTTTTAATGAAAAGAGAAGTCGAGGAGAAGCACCGAGAAAAATAGAGAGATGGTGAGAGAGCGCGGAAGTCGATCGGAAGGAAAACAATAATGCGCGCTCGTCGAGTGCTCAACCGGGAAGAAGAGCGAGACGAAAGACGAAGCAAGAGGAGGTAAAGAGAGAAAGAGAGAGAGAGAGAGAAAGAACAAAAGAAAGAAAGAGATAGATAGAGAAAGAGAGGGTGATGACCGGAAAGGGTGAACGTACGGAAATCACGAGTAACTTCGGAGGAGAAAGGGAGAGTAAAAGAGCGAGAGGCCGAGTGTAGCTAGCGCGGGTAAAGCGTCTCCTCTCCTTGGCATTAGGATACCAAGAAGAGGGAAAAGGGAGAAGGAGAAGGAGGTGGAGGAGGAGGGCGAGAAACGGTGGGAGGGGGTGGCAAGAACGTAGAAAGAGAATTTATCGTAGTTACTCAAGGTGTTTTGCTTCGTAGGCGTAAAGCATTCGGGAAAACAATGACGTGGGTGCATCTGGGAAGGAGAGGAGAGAGTCCCGAAAAAAAAGCGTAATCTACAATTTAGCTCCATCAAAGCCGACGCCGACGCACGCCGTAACGATGTAATATTTGGTGAGGTAACCTTCGCGTTTCGTGTTTTTTTCCACTTTTTTTTTAGGCAGAGCACTAGATCATCGAAACGATGCAATTTTTGAGTAAAAGAAAAAGAATATGAAAATAAAGATTTTTCGGAGCTTTCATTTTTTTTATACAACGACACGATCACTGTAGGTGTAAACACCTGTAGACCGCTAAGAAGAAAAATATTAAATTACGTGAAGATGAAGTTAATATTTCATGATATGAAATGAAATGTGAAATTAATGAAAAAAAATATTTAAAAAAGAAGAGAGACGGAGCAAACGAGATAGCCAATCTCTAAGTTCTCCCTTTCTATCTCTTTCTCACACTGTTAAAAGTCGTTTGCGGTCGTAGGATAGCCTCGAGCCGTGAGAAAGATTCCTCCAACTGTTTTCATCCGACCACCATCGGCCAGCTAGAAAGACGAACAACCACGAGTACCATACCCTCCTCTCTCTTACTCTACTCCTATCCTTCTCTCCATCTCTCTCACTCTCATTCATGGGTTCACCATTTGCTACTCCACCCTCCATCCTGCACACCGATTTTTTCCGACTTTCCAAACCGGCTCGTGCAGCCGCGAAGAGGACAATGGACTCTCCTTCTCTTCTCGTTCTCGCGATACCATGCCATGCCGCGCGAACCACCTCGACTATCCTTCGCGATCGTTTCACGAACGACGAAGTTACCGTGTTTATCGAACTCTTTGAGGCCACTTCATTTTCGAACGGGTAACGACCGAAGACGAGTGTGATATATATTCTTGCTACGGATGCTGGGATGTATAACGACTCGGTAGTAATGTTAAATAATTGAGAGAATCTTTATCCTTAAACAGGCTGTATTAAAAAAAA
>JAIFRP010004405.1:2446820-2463726 GCA_032403825.1 Odynerus spinipes
GACGCCGGCAAAGTAAGTCGAAGCGGCGGGCAGCGAACAAGGATCCAGGGCGGTTTTAAAAATTCACGAACAAAGATTTGAGGTAATCGTGGGTAAACCACCGAGTGGAGAGCGTAGGAAAAAAAGGAGAGCGCCGATCTAGTTAATGCGCGACGTGTTCGAGTAGAAACGGACGCCCACCGTGACCTCGCCAACTATTTTATACTAGTACTCGTATGGACGGGTAAAATAGGAGGACAGGAGGTATAACGCGATATTTTATGCGGGTCATGTTAAATGAGAGAGAGAGAGAAAGAGAGAGGAGGTTGATCGTGAGAACGGCCGTTCCAAATTGACAGTAGGTACCAAACACTCCGTTTCAACTTGCCCGGTCGGTACACCGTGTAACTTTTTCGGTAGGTACATGCCAAACTTGCTATTCGAATTTAATTAATTAATATTTCATATAAATAAGATCAGCAATTACTATTCCTCAAAATTAAACAAAAGCGCCACTCGTTTTTAAGTCCCATCAATTTTTCTTTCAAATTACGCTCGCTCCGATCGGCTTATAAATAAATAAATTAATGAACGCTGATAAATGCAACAGCAATTATTCGACCGGTCTGATAAACGGATAACACGAATTCTCCGTTATTTATCATCCAGTTCCGAACGGCAACAGCGACGAGTGCGTTAAGTGCGCGATAAAATTAACATAAATTCATCGTCACGTCGTTAATATATTTATGGGAAAAACGTTAAACGATATCTTGAACTTGGGAACAAATGAATGCTCATAAAACGATCGATCCTTATCGATCGTATATATTCCGTACATATTCCAACCTAACTAAATAGCCGCATATATTTCTAGTGTAACCCATTAAATGAATAAATAAATTATAAATACTTATTACATTAGACAACTTGTATACACTACGTCACCCATATCAGAGTAACAACATTGCAGTGTTAAAAAAGGGTATTTATTTAAAAACCTCATTACAAAACCGTATACGTATGTATCTGAAATTAGCGACCCGGGAAATGAAAAAGAAAAAGAAATTAAAATAAGAGAGAAAAGGGCGTTTTTTAACGGTACGAAAGTCTCATTAGAGAAGACACGTGGGATGAGATATAAAGTGGGGAAGTATTCATTCCTCTCAAATCAACCCATTTCGAGGCAGGATGATCCTGATCACTGACCGTACACTGCCCTGGTAACCCCTTCGTGTCCGCATTTCGCACGTTCGCCACAAAAAGTATCCGCATTCCGCAACCCCTCCCACACCCCCTAACCCTGCAAGAACACACACACGAGTCGCCGATCGATCGATAGCGAAGAGATACGCTGGAGTAGTCTAATTACTCGCAGGCGTGAACGGAAAGGGCAGCGAGCATAATGTGCGATCCATTATGGAAGATACGTTTTGTGAGATAAGAAAAAAAAAGAGAGAGAATGTATTGTATGCTTGTATGCTTGTATGTGAATATACGTGTGAGCCTTTTGGTCGGCAAAAATGTCGCGTGACGCGATCGATTCGTTCATCGATCGATAAATTCTCTTTCCTCTCCTTTTCTCTCTCTCTCTCTCTCTCTCTCTCTCTCTCTCTCTCTCTCTCTCTCTCCCATTCCTCTCTATCTTCCTCACTCTTTATGTCTTTAGACGCGTTTGTACTTGCCACGTAACGTGCTTTCAAACGCAACGTGAGTGAGCACGTTCCATTAACGCAGTGGTTTTCAAACATCCAAGGGATTCTTCCTCCCTTTTTGTATAAACATTCCCGCACCATG
Source organism: Odynerus spinipes (assembly GCA_032403825.1). Classification (NCBI taxonomy): domain Eukaryota; kingdom Metazoa; phylum Arthropoda; class Insecta; order Hymenoptera; family Vespidae; genus Odynerus; species Odynerus spinipes. The sequence continues at coordinate 2,448,597 of JAIFRP010004405.1, forward strand.
TTCGTGATCCCTTTTGACAAAATTCTGTTCGAAAAAATGCTGTGTTATTCTAATAAAACAAATAGTCGGAGGATCTATTCTTTTTGCCTGATCGTATTGAATTATTTCAGTTTTCTAGTAAAAGGAACAGCTTATCAATAAATTTAATTAATTTCTTTGTGGCGATAGATTAAATTAAACATAAAAATGACAAATGTTACGTAACATGATAACAATGATATCGATGATCGATGTAAGCCCTTTGAAAGGGTTTCCGTACCTTATCAAAGGGTTCGTAATCCACAATTTGAAAACCGTTGCATTAAAGCAAGCCTATGTGGCATCAACGCGAGGAACAGAAGCTCGTATCGCTATAGGCGTTTTATGTATGTAGAATGTAGTAGGTACCTACTATGTACAACGTCCTAGGCTCAACCGGAGCTCGCCACTGTAAACTCGGCGCGACATGGACACGTTTAATAATACAAAATCGAATTCGAAAGCCCTGGCATTGGTTCCGCCTATTTTAAGATTTCTAGAAGAAAATCGTAGAAACCTGTGTGATATTGGTATCGATTTCTGAACGTTTGAACCAACCGGGATAAAAAAAAGTTGTGTAGTTGTACTTCAAAATGGAGAACATGTTCATTGTAATAAATATTCTAGTTGTCTTTTTTAAAAAATATCATCTTACTTGCCAATAAACTCAAGAAGCTTAACTCGAATTATAACAATTAGCCGCCATTCGCTAAATTCCTGAAAATAATTTCTATACCATAGGCGCATCGATTCCTCGATATCTAGTCACTTTGTCTATTCTACAAAAAAAAAAGTTACATCAATTCCAAGAACCCATTCTCATTTTTGCGTGTCACCGTAAATAAAATTCACCGAGCGGTCATTTATCAAAAATTATTATCTCGATAGAAATCGTTCCTCCGGTATATGCATTAACCTCGAATTAACGAGCTGATCGGTCACATTGTTTCGAATCGAAGTGACTCGAGGAAGAGGTGGAAAAATATTTTCGACGTTACGAAGAAGTCGAGAGTCATCGTAAGGTCCGATCGATCGGACTAAAAGGAGAACTCGCCGAGTACGGACATCGTGTAACGTCTACGTATACATGTATATATGTATGTACACCGGAATGCGGGTCACGAACCTAGCGATTCGAACCGATAACGATCGATCGCTCGCTCTTGGCCGGTGCGTCGATCAAAGCGTGGACTATGATCGTGCAGAAACGTGAAAAAAAACGTGCGATGCGTTGCTTCTCCATCGCCGGCACTTGGCGTACCTATTGCCTTTTAAAACGATACAAATCTTTGGTAATACGAGCCGATCGTCTTTATACTTGTTTAGAAATTTGAAATAGGTATAGGAAAAGTTCTAAAAAATTGGGAACAAATGTTAAAAATGCTACTAAACAAAAAAGAATCTGTTGAATTATTAAAAAAAAACAGAGATTTTCAAGTGATTCATATACACTCAACGTACATAGAACTATTTTATAAATTATTCAAAATTAATATCACGTTGAAAGTATGATTTTAATCGTACTATAACAAGATAATTTTCTTGCTTTGTAAAACACGATATCCCTCTTTTCCTGGATGACATAATATCCTCGTTGCTATCTCATATTAACAAGCAGGCGCGCGAAAGCTAACTAAAACCACAGAAAGGAAGCGAGAGCAAGAGAAACGGAGTGAAAGAGAAGACGGGAAGGCGGAAGGACGGTGGTTTCAGTAGCGGTAGAAACGCGGCAGAAACGCGCCGGTAACGCGGAGGAGACATCGTGCTCGCCGTGCGGACGGAGTCGCACGCTATCCTAAATAATTCAAGAAAACGGAGCCCCATTTTCAATCAGTCGTGAATCTATTTCGCTTTTAAGATCTTCTCGAGAATTCACAAAGAGAAATGATTTTAAGCCGGGAAATATTATCGCGTTGATGTTATTTTTTTTAAAAGTTTCTTAAGACTCCTTTGGATCTCGATTCGTTGATAACGTTAATAGATTTATTGCAATTATATCGACTTATGAAATAGGTCAACAAAAATATACGAATAGGAAGTAACACGAGTGCCGGTCTCACACGATTCTACATATTCTTTATTATACCATTTGTGAGAAACTTTTCATCAATTGTTGTCACGAAACGAAAACACACTCGCGTGCCACCATCGAATGTTACATGCACGTCAATAAGTTACCCACGCTTTCTCTCTATTTTTCAGTCGGTGTTTCTCTTTCTCTGAAAGGAAACAAATTGACAGAGCCTGATGCACGACAATGGGATAAAAAAGAAAAGAGAGAGAAAAAAAAAGGAAAGGAAGCGATATAATCAACAAAATGTCGGCTCTTGGCAAAAGGGCAAACGAAATTAAAGTATACGTATTAATTATCCTTTGCTGGTTCTTTCGTAAGACGCTTAAACAAATCCGTGACCCCATTCTCGTCGATTAGTAGCGAACATTAGGACTTGGGAGAATGGCTAGCACCTAAACGCTATTGAGGATTCTTCATTATCCATCTACTCGTTCTAACGGTTCCAACTATATTAGCTCGTGAATACGCACACACGCACGCGTGGATGTGCTAGAGAAACAGATATTCGAGCGTGTTATATGAATAAGATGGTCACGTGAAATGAAATACCTAAATATCTTCTTTCAATCTGAAGATACAGTAGTATTAGATTGTCACACACGAAATGTCCAATTTTTTCAAATAAAAAGTTATATGAAATCGGACGTTTCACATGTAACGATCATTAAGTATTAACCTAATCACGTACTTAAAAACAAAACGGTAAAAAATCGAGGTCGGAACTCGACTTAACAATAATTTTTATTTCTAGTCAGTATTAATCACTGTCGTGCATTTTCGTGTCTCCAAATGCAAATAAATCAAATTTCTGACACGTTTCTATGAGACTAAAAAAAAAATTGACCCCCCATTAAATCTAAGATACGATCGAGAGTAGGTGGACCCGTGCGACTTCGACCGATTGTAAAAAATATTGGAAAAAACTTAAACATATAAATACAAAAAACCCGAATATCGGCTGTCCTTCCAACGATCGAATCACGAATCGCAGAGGAGACAGCACGGCGATTCCCATGGTCTCCTTTCTCTCTCTTACTCACTCACTCTCGCTATCATGATCTCGTGCGTGGATTAAGAAGGACACGTGGGCAGGAATGCGACGCAAAGTGAAAGCAAAAGTTTCGTACTCGTAAAAGAGAGGAAAGGTGGGGGTGGGGGGAGGTAAAAAGGTGGAGGAGGATGCGCCCCTGGCAAGGTCGTGCAATGCCAGGTTCAAGGCCATCTAAAGCGTCCTTCTTTTGCTCACGATTTACTCCTGTACGTAGGTACGTACTTTTTCAAGTCATACGTGTACTTTTCCGATACTTTTCTTCGAGTCTTATCGTGCGTTCGTATACACCCCCCTGTAACACGGCCTGAGACGAAACTTTGCGTGAAATTAATTAGAAAATTTATTTTTCACCGGCTAACTCTAGTTAATATCAAAATTAGTTTATAATTTGACATTAGCGATTAAAATAAGATGGAGGTGACTCAAATCCTGTCTGATTCATCTTATATCCTGACGAATCTTTTCACGAGAAGATCACGTTCACCGTGACGCAAAGTATCGGAACGCGGGAAATAGAAAAAAAAACAACTGCATTAGCATAATCGACGAAGCTCCATCGCGCGAATATGCGTGATCGAAGAAACGAGACATCGTGTGCTCGCGCACGTGTACATTCACGCGCGTCATACTTAAGAGAAGAGAACGCGTTTGGCCCCGATTATCCAAGGCTGATAGCTAAAGTAACTGGTCCATTCATTCAGAGCATCATCGCGAACTACGAATATGGTCTCGGCACGAGAATCTACGCGAGAAGCCGATCGTTCCTTCCACGGAAGCCTTTAATTGGATCACGACGAGAAGAAACGACGAATTCTTCGGACCCGATCGTGAAGTTTACCTTTCGAAACGTTCACCAATGTTGTCGGTGTCCTCGACACGAGGAAAAACGCTTTCGAATGGCGAGATTCTCGTTTTCCGCGAAACGATAATTTCGTTAATTACTCGAAAACGTTCTCGGAATTTTTCTTTTCTATTTTTTTCTCGCCTTTTTCCCGCAAGTGTCCGAAATCGGGAGTGAAACAATTTGGTTGGAGGACGTAATCTCGTTATCTGTAATATTTCGTAATTATCGATCGAAATATTTAATTATAAGTCATACAATTATAATCGAGTGCAATTAACGTAACAGTGAATTCTGTTAAATTGTAACTTTACAAAAATTAATCAAGACCAATACGTTATTAATATATAAAATATCAGATTGATCTTAATGAAATTAATCACGAGCCACTTTGATAAAAAAAATTTCGATATAAAAATCTCTCCTTGAAATAACAAAAATATAATACCTTTCTACAAGAATAGTATAGAAATACAATGCAATGGCTAGCCTACCACATCGTCGACAACACCATGAAGCCGATAACGCGAACGAACACCACGACTCGAAAGTCCCGTTCTCCAAACGAAAGCCCGTCGTCTTATTGTGTGCGGTGTGTAGACGCGAATCCTCGTCCTTTGCTTCCTCTACACGCTTATCGCGCTTCTGCGTGGCTAACAGGACTTCTAGAGTAAACATTGGCTTCTGTAGCTCACAGGTGGAGAACCTCCAGCCGCGCCGAGAATACGTTACGTAAGCTTTGCAAGAAGAAAACGTGGACTTGAAAACACCTGTACAACGATGACTACAACGATGCAAGATATCTCCGTCTTTGATATTTTATCACCACTGCTTCTGATTTATTGACGATTCATTTATCTAGGAATAATTAGAATGCAATTGAATACAGGTACTCGGAATGAAGTATTCTAAGGAATTTACAGTGATTAACACTACATACCAAACACATTTCGATAAATGACAGTGATCTTAGCGAAGGCTAAAAATTAACAAACTTTCCGATACAATGTTTATTATTTTTTCAAGTTTACCGAATATCTGCATATATTTTTATATTAAAAGAACATCGCGTAAATTAAAAAAGAAATGATATGATTCGCGGAAATAAAAATAAAAAGAAGGTTATTGCAGGTGCGCAAAAGTGTTGAAATGACAGATTAGTAACGGGCAATAAGACATTATTATGCGAGCGGTCGAAGATCGAACGGCTATCGATGAATAATGCACGCACGTATCTCGCTTTGAGAGCAAAAATAGGCACGATCGCACTTACGCATTTCACAACCTATTTAATGGAGTCCGACGGTGACACGAATCGCGATGTCTTTTGAAACGAGCGTTTGCGAAATAGATGTTGGAAAAAAGAAGGAAAAAAGGGTAGACAAGTAAGAGAAAGAGAAAAGATTAGACGGAAAGACGTCAGAGTTTAGGAATATGTATATCAACGTAGACGAAGTTATTTTTACTATTCTTCGTGGCCTACGACGTTCGATTATCTCGAACGAGACCCTCGTCGCTCCATACCACAACGTATTTCCTTACATTTCTCTCTTCTCGAAATTTTCTAATCAACGCTAAGAGTTAACCCGTCGCGAGTGGACACAAAGTTCACGAATTTTTTTTTTATAACAAAACTATTCAGTAACAACTCGTGAAGTCTCGTTAGATTTATCAAAAGTGACTTTCGGAGCATGATTCAAGTGCCCTGCTTCAGAACGGTTTACGTTTCTACTTCGAAAGATAAACGATCCCTTTTCTCTCGCATCGCTCCGGTCTAAATATACATATGTACATACATACATACATATATACCGCCGATAACTAACGAGTTTCGGGATACGCTCTTTTTTTTCTCACGGCCTTCCAAAAATACGTATACCTCGCGTAAACATCGTACTTCGAACTTCGGAGTGGACCCCCGAGAAAATAAGACCACCTACTAGGAAAATATCGTACTAACGAGGGTTTTTGCTTGAAAATCAAAAAGAAAGTTGAAGCTAATGAATAAAAAAAAATTGTGCAGGAAATTAAATATTTCCCATCGATGAAACCCACCTTTTCATAAATATTAGCAATCATAGAAGTTCTCAAAATAAAAAATATACAATAAAATAAAAAAACAAATCTCAGTAAACTATTTTTTAACGATATAACTTATTCTTTCTTTTTAAAGATTTCTTCGCCCTATAATAAAAAAAAACTTGTCACATTGAAAACTTGGATACTTTAAAAGATGAAGTTTGACATAAGCGCGCGCGCATTCACCTGGAAGTATGTGCATACATGCACACGTAGCCACCATTAGTTACGCGTTATCGCACGTGCGATCCGATGCGATTTTCGCGGCGATGGTGGTCCCTACCCTTTAGTCTCGAGAGACCTAGATCGACGAGCGGACTCTGCGATCGCTGCATTCCATCGACGTAAAAGTACTCGTCGTGTTCCAAGGCCTACGAGTCGACGATACCGACGACGATGCCGATGACGATGCCGATGTTGTGGATGGAGGAGGAGACGGAGGAGGAGGAGGAGGAGGAGGAGGAGAAATTCAAAAAGGGAAACTCCTTGGCCGGAGGGACTCGTGGAATGCTTAGCAATGTCGCAATTTTCTTGAGCAATCGCCGTACGTTGTAAAATTCACGGTCTCATATATCTCTATCTCTTTCAGATTGGAAGATTATTAATTATTGTTACTCTTATTTTGTTTTCTCTATCGTACACGGTGATTATGAAAGTGATTTAAAAAAGGGTCACCTATATAAACGAAATCTTCTGTCAATGTCAGCAAAAATGTCGCGTTGTACGAGAATTTCAACAATTTTCAGACCGTTCTCTACAAAAAAAAACCGTACGCGGGGCAAGGACTTCCGTAATACCCGGATCATGTTCTTAAAGTGACTCTTTCTTTGAAGAAAGATACGCGACAGGATAAACGACGCTACTTCGCTCCATGCATCGCGATTAAGTCGCCACATTCCTACCATTTACGTCGCGGCTTATGACAGGAGTTAACATTATCGTGTCTCGATTACTCGACGAATTATTGTTATTATGCCAGTGAACGGGTCGATTAAAGGACAGATTTATAATGACTATGGTATACCGAAAAGTAGCGCGTGAAATGTGGTCTTGAACGATGTTACGCACAGAAAGATGATCGATCGAAAATATGGAGTGCAAAAAAAAAAGAGGAAATAAAAAATACGAATTGAGGATAAGCAGGAAATCGAAAATAGATACACATACAACGTGCAAAAAAAGAATATCGAAAATACGGAACACGTGAGAAATGAAAAAATCGAAAACACGAAATGTGGAAACAGGGAAGATAAAAAATACAGAATATAAAAAAAGGAAGATCGAAAATACAGAGTATAAAAAAAGAGAAGATCGTTCTTATACGTAACGCTTATTAGCATGCTCGGGGAACTTATCGAAAGTAGTGAGAGTTTCGAGAATTTCGACCGAAGACCAGTTAGCGGTTAGTATTCGGTAATACACAAGTTTATCGGCAGCTAGTTTATAAGCCTAAATCATTGACCTTTCCAATAGCTGCGCTTCTATAACACATAAACCGGTTATACGCGTTCGCAAATGATGTAACATGTACCTCTTTCTCCTCCGCAAAGTGTCATCGATTATTTCGTCATCGATAGCTGCTCGCGAATACGGTTCCTGAAAACTTTTATTATCGTCGATAATTTTAGTCGAGATAAAAAGAGTCGCGCGACGATTTATAACGCGCGCCGCCGCGTGCGCGTGTGTGGAAGCTATCCGATAAAATTGGAAAAAAGCTAGCCGAGGTAACGATCGTTTCCTTGCTATTCTGCGGAGGAATAAAAGTAAGATCTAAAAAAAAAAATAAAACAAATAAACGGCATTAAAAAGCAGGCACTCGCTCGAGAAAAAAAACTTGTAATTATCGTAAGACCAAAATGCCATTGTTATTATCGCTGAATGCGTAACATAGTTAGTCTAGTAATTTTTTTAAATTACATTCTCTTTAACGAGACGATAGAAACAATCGGCAAGTTGGTAAAAAGAAAAAACAAATAAGATACGCGTGCGTACTCGTCTATTGTTCAAATGTGACCCTTTTTTTTAAACGTACAATTATTTATAACAAACGTATGCCTCACAATATCTCGCGATCGGGCTCGCAAACTCTATTTATACATTTTTCACGGAGAAATATGTTCAAGCAACGAACTTTCAATGGACCAACGTTATACGCTTCGCTAGCAGAAAAATCTCAGAGAATTACTATCCGCGTTTTGTCCTTATCGCAAGGCGCGCGCGCGCGCGCGCGCGAATTTAACGGCCCGTTTTTCGTTCCACTTTGAAACGGTGTTTACCGCGGTAAACTGGAACGCGTCGTGCGCGGAACCACCGAATCGATGACACGCGCACGCGCGCGTATTTTCCTTTCCGTGTCGGCGTTTACCGACCGACCGACCTCCTAAACGGTGCTTTAAATCAACGAGTAGCTGCAATTTCGGTGTGCAATTTTGTCGCGATATCTCGAGAATCGTTGCTCCTTTTTACCCCGTTTTGGCGCGGTACTCTAAATGAGAACGGTAAGTGATCGAATAAAGAAATTTTTAGGGCGTCGAGGCGTCAAGGCGTCAAGCGGCAAGTCGATTTTTCATAATCTTATATATTCGTCTAACATCGTCTATAATTATTTGCGAAATTATCAAAATTGTTTAGGTCAGACCTCACTGTTTTTATAATTGATAGTAAATGCTCAGAAATCAAATTTATAAACGTTTCAAACACAATTTGCAAAAACGAGCGTTAAATGGTTCCTGAAACGTACGAGCCCGGAAGAAATTCTCCGTAGAATTACGTTTAAAGTCGTCGTGCGGAAAATGAATGTAAATCGTGTTCCTAAAAGAAAAAGAGAAAAAAACTGGCGATAGTCTTCGTGTTCATTTTTAAATATTGACTCACGTTCTATTTTTATTAGTTTGGGTGAAACGTAAATTCGAAAACAACGGACGCGTGTGCACACGCATGTAACATTTGTATGTATGAATGTACATGTATAATGTATACTGCCTCGTCGACGAACGTACGCAACCATTCGGTCAATATGCAGATAACAAATATTTCTGAGATAATAAACTTACGCTTACTTAACCCGACGACGACCCAAGCACGTGCATTTACCGATCAATATACTCAATACGTTCGTACATGTATATAAAACGTTTGTAATGATTTTATCGCTACCGTGCACTCTTCTGCATTTTACAAGATTTAAAAAAAAAATTACGGAACATTCGACGTTTCAAAAGGAAGATCCAACGCGTGAAAACTCGCGTAACTCGAGCGGCGTAGAATGTAAAAGTACGAGAACTCAGCGAGGTCGTGTAGTAACCTATATTTCATGCAAATTAAGAAACCGGCAAGCAGGTGTAAACACGCGGCTCGCGTACCCGAGATCTTGTGTGCGGGTGTGTAAGTTGAACTTGTATGTAAGACGGAAATCAACTCTAAGTAGCAATGTCGACCCGTTACGTTATCAAGGAAGTTTAAACAATGTAGAAAGTAAAGTAGCAATATAAAGTTATGGTATCACGAAGTCTAGAAAACAAATCCAATAAAAAAAAAAGAATTCAGATTCTAGAGTAACATCGTCGCCAGTGATTCCTCGATCGAAAAAGAAACGAAGTGAGATCTCGATGAAGGATGTGATACATACATACGTGTATCTCAACTAACTAAGAAGACGACACTGTCTGTAATTACATCACTCTCAGACCTATGTAATGTAACGTGCCTCTACTGCCAAGGTCAAGGATACGAGAGACATCAATAAGGTCAAAATTAAAAAAAAAAACGAGAAGAAAATATATTTCTTGCGTATTAGAATCATTGAAAACAAGTTACGCGTCGAAGGTAAATCACAAAAGCTCTCTCGGACCTCGGCTCGCCTAATGGGATAAGGATCCGTCTTACCGTGAAAACGATAAAAGCGGGATTTAGACAAAGCGAGTCCGAACGATAGGAAAATTCCGCCTGTCATTCTGAAAAGTAGCGATACACTAACTTGACAGCGTTAATAACGAAGAGAACATCGAGAAAACTTATATAAATGTTCCAATCGTTCCGATCACTTTCACATAATCTCGACATAATTTAATCGGGCGTTACTTTTGCGTAAGTTCGCAAAAAATTCTTTCGATAATTCTCCTTTATTTTATTTTATGAAAAAGTAAAGAAACGCATATGGTCGACGCGTGATCGCTTAGCAGGCTTCGTTCGTAGGCCATGGTATAAAGAAGGGTAACAATGTAACGCAAAAAATAAATAGATTTAAAAAAATACAAAATAATAGCATAGTATATAATATAAAATATAACATTCATAAATATCGAAGGCGGTTCTTTCAATATCTCGTTGAAACATCCGTTCCCTTTTCCCGTCCACATGACTATAGCTCCACGAAACAAAAGGGGAAAAAAAGAAAAAGATGTGCGTGGCATAGAGGGCACGCCTAGGCGAGAGGACAAAGTCGAGAGGACACTCGTGCTCGCGTGGCAATAGGCGTGCGAGTTCTCGCTTTCTCTCTCTCACTCTTACACACACACACACACGCTCTTTGTCTCTATCGCTTTCGCGTGCACGCAACGCACGCGGTGAGCCCTTTTCCCCCTACAACCCCCTTTTACCGTGCACGCGCGCGCACGAGCGCGATCACCACGGAACCCTACATTAATGTTTTCAGTCACAAGTTGAAAAGTTTTGTGATGGCAACCCCGAGCGACCAGTTACCCTGGTAACGCTTTGTTGTGCCACGAGGGATGGAGAAGACAGAAGGAGAAAGAGAGAGAGAGACAGAGAGAACCGCCCCCTAAAAGCACGAGTTGCCACCACCCCACGCGAGACTCGCTGTCCTCGACTAGCCGCATCGAACAACCCTCTAATCCGACTTAACTTGACCTAGCCCAAAACTATCTCGTACGGTGCACGAGACGGAATCTGTGATTATCCAATATATATGTATGTATACGTGAAATCTTTCGGAGAAAACGCGAGGCCCGGAAAAATTGATATTTTTCAGGTCTTTTAACGTTTAAAATACAATTATATATCATTCGCATACTCGAACACGGTGTACAAATATTTAAATATATTTTTTCTAACGTATCTACACACGTGCATACATATATATGTACGTACTTCTCGCAGGCTTATATAAACATACGCGTATGAAAGTTTTTAATAGAAACATTTGATATTTTTGTATGCTTAGTAGATGTCTATTTTGAGAATCCATGACGTACGAGTATCTGTACAGTACGTCCATCAAATTTAAGTACGTACATCTAGCAGTACTATCTACGTATCTATGTATGTCCACTCTAAAGCCTTTGACTGTAGCCAGACATCCATGCAATATATGTCTATCATTTATTAAATTATATTTTAGATCTTTTAATTCATTTTATAGTACGTTTCGCCTACATTTTATATAGTATGCAAGTAATATGCTTTTATACCAGACCAATCCCGATAATATTGAGATATTGTTTCGAATCGCGACCCGATACGAGTATTTACAATCAAACGATCCGGTGTTTCATACATGTACGCGTGGACATACATACGTGATACGTACAGGATCAAAACAGGATAGAATACGATGGCGAAATTTGTTCGCAGTTTATACGGGACGTTTATACGCGATAATGTTTACCCGATTCGAATTGGATTCGATTGCACGCTCGCATCTCGCACTTACGTAATCTTTTTTTCCGCGGAACACGATTAGCCTACGAGTATCGCGGACAAATAAGTATAAAGCCACGGTAAAACGGTGACTCTTCGATAGCCTCGATTTGTCGGTCGGAACAAACAAAAAATCATTCGCACGATGGTATAAATTTTATTTATTTTATCCCCCCTCATATATATATATAACAAGAAATTCTATTTGGAATGGCGAAATAAAATTTTTATGAGGTATGTAAAGTGGATTAAACATTGTTCGCGAATATTAATTGAAAATTTAAATTTTTGTCGAATTTACTTTTACGCAGGTATGCAAAACAAATTCTAGTTACTAATTTTTCGAGCACGCCTCGTACTCCTGAATAGAGAGGCACGTTCGTTCGATTTGTTTGTACATATTGTACTACAGGAGGTCTGTATCGTTCGTACATGCAGTTGACTTCTAGCGGGCGTTAATAGTCACGCGCGTTACATGCACGGCGTGGCGACAAAGCGTTGCATTCGACAGTCGTTAACACCTCCGCGCACCGTCGATCGTTTTACAGCCTGCATCGTACTTTTCCCGGTTCTCCTTCCTAACAAATGGAACTTTAGCGAAATCGAAAATTGCCTCAAAGCTTTTTGCTCCAAAAATATAAAGAGATAATCCTTCGGAAATTAAAAAATTTTTAACAATTTTTCCTACTCGCTAAAATATATTTTTATAAGTTTCGTAATACCAACGTTAACCTCAATTTTTTTCCTTCTCCTTTTAAAAACTGTAGAATCATGTTACACAATCGGACGACTCGAGCTTCTCCCCAAAAAGGAAAAAAAATGAAAAAACTACGTGAGTCAAGATGCAGCTCGAGATGGTAAAGTGCATACACCGTGTAACGGCTATCGCGACTTCCGTTGCTATCTCCTCGTGTTCGTGGAAACACGCGCGGTGGCAAGCTCAGCGTGCAGTTGGTGCACTCTCTTCGCGAGTACACGTTCCCACAATGAAAACTGCTCACGTAGAATCGTAACTCCGTAATACCCGCGTTCCAAGGATACGCGTTTTGTATCCAAATACTTCTTTACTCGGCCGTTTTGTCTCGACTCCTTCGACAAACAGAACAGACTACGAGCAGCAGGCTTTCGAATCGTCTTGTTGGATCGTAAACGAGAAAGGAACGTTAGATCGATGCCAAAGCAAACTCTTCGCTTCTCGTAGGAAAAGCCATTCTGCTTTTCCATTTTATTCTCGGTTGAATCACACGAATTAGGGCCACGATTCTAACAAGAATTTATTTATGATAATAAAGTTGACTTATGGATTAAAAAATAAAAAATAAACTATCGTGAACGATGGAAAATAGAATGTATAAAGTAATATTCGATTTAATTTCAACCTTCGATCAAATTCTAATAACAAATTATTAACGAAATGTACTAAGTTTGATAACTAATTTAATAAATTCTTGTATAAAATAAGCACAACGAGAAAACACAAACATGTAATTAATTATTTTGTTATTTATCTCGTGGTAACTCAAGAATTATCGGGGAAAATAGCATTGTCGCGTCTGAGATGACCTCATAGTACAAAGGTTTAATAAATGTACAAGTTCTATTGACTGACCTCATTCGAGTGGGAAAATCTGAAGAGATTCGACCATTTCTCGATTCCAATTCCCAAAGAATTTCTTTAAATATCCGTAGGGGATCGTTCGCGGGGTTATTATTATCCGAGTAACTCCCACAAAGTTCTCGATCGCGTTCAAAAGCATTCCGATGCGATACCGTACGCGTATGGCTGTTGTCGATGGTAAGTGAAGGAGGATGGCGGAGGTTGACCGATCCCACGCAATATTTTTGCGTAAACGTATGTAGTACATGTACGTAGGATAAATTGACTAAGCTTTAACGACGACAAGTAGAGACGAAGTGCCTCTTATCCTATTTCTTATCTCATACCGTTTATAAAAACAATTTCTGCGCAGTATCGCATTCCAAAATACGACAAGCACGCGTACGTGCGTAAACGATACCTAATTTTTAAATGTTATAATCAATAAACTTGCTGTTAACTCTGAAAATAAATAATACAATAGAACTTCGTTGAATACTCGTGTAAACCGTATACATTAATATTTTATACATCACCGATTTCATGGAAGTCATAATAATAATAATAATAATAATAATAATAAAAAAGAGAATAATCGATCATTACCCTATTCCATAAGCGACTTTCCTATCGATAACGCGTTATCTTTTTACGTAACGACCGATTCGACCGATAAAAACATGTTTATGCACTACTTTTCTACGATATACTGAAATAAAGAGTTACAAGCGAGCGTTACATGTAAATTATGCGATTCGATATATTCGATACTATATCGAGGAAGAGAGAGATACGTCGAACTAACGCGTATGCAGAAGTTGAACGCAAGAAACGCTATCGCTGCGGCGATGGCCGCGTGCATTCGCAAAAGAGAGTCTGTCTTTCGAGGTCATCGGGATTCTTCGTCTGCGTTTCGCCGGTTACGCTCGAGTTTCTTCGAGCTTAACGAGGCCCAGAAAGGGACAAAGACGCGAGTAACGAGCGTAGGATAACAGTCAACTAAATATAAAGTCTGACAATGGAAATTATTCCAACGCGAGTATGCTTTATAATATTTCTTATGCCTCGTCGGCCATGTTACTTGAAATATATATCTCAATCGAGGAATATTTTTATCATTATACCTCTGTCGATCGTTAAAAAGTATATTCTCGTTAAAATGGAGTATAACTTCGATCAAATAAATCGATAGTCGTATACGCATCGAATTATCCGAATAAAATATCCAGATAAAGATAAACGTAGCCGACGATATTAAAGGGTCATAAATTCTTGTATTTCGAACGGCGTAAATTTTTATTAGCCGTTTCAATAAAATCAAATAACCGTCGTAACTTACGTACAATGCTTTCGACGTAACCCTAACCTCAATCTCGTTCCACAAAAACTTGATCTAAAGACCCGGCAAATATAACGAAACAAGCGAAGCTCCACGTAACATTTTAAATACCAAAGTGAGATATTCGAAAGGTTTCGACGCTCGAAAGCGTAAAAATATGAAGATCGTATTCGCTCGTACGAAATAACAGCGGACTCTACTACGCAACAACAGAGATATAAAATCATGGTCCATAGTCTTATCGTTCGTGATAACGCACGTACGTGCAGTAGAAAGAATAAATAAAAAAAAAATAAAAAATCGCAGAGGAGGAAGATCCTCGTGGATCTCGCGTGCCGTTTTTTTCTAACGCACGTATCTGGCTGCAGCCCCCACCCCTTTACCGCACCCACCTCGCTCGTCCTTCCTTTTTGTTCGGCGGCACGCGAGCAAAAAAATTCGTAACAGCCTGCAGCAAAAACGACGACGACGAC
>JAIFRP010004405.1:2477130-2524217 GCA_032403825.1 Odynerus spinipes
TTTTCTAAAAAAATGTTCCATTCCTGCAGCTCGCCGTGACGTTGCTCGCCCTAGCGAGCGTGTGTTACGCAGCTCGTTTAGAGAACACTTATCTTCCACCTGGTAGCGCGGGAACTGCAGGTGGAGCGGGTTTGATCCAGGCACCAAACAGGGGTGGTGGTGGTCCAGGTAGACCTGGTGGATTCCCTGGCGGAGGTGGTGGCGGCGGTGGCGGCCCCGGAGGCCCTGGTTACAGTGGAGGTATGTTACTCTAGAAATAGAAAAATGTGATTCCAAGTGACTCCTTTAAGAAACTAAAGTCTTAATTGCAAAATTTTTTCCAAAAAATATATTTGAACATCAAAGTGCCAGTGGAACTTTTAAATATATTATTTTGCAAAAATCAATAAGATTTGCAATCTAGTGTGCAAATTCTTAAAAGAATCACATTTTAGCATACGTAACACGCGAAAAGTCAGTTTTAATATACGAAAAGCAAATAAATTAAAAAAAATGCAAACTTTTATCACAGGTGGTGGTGGAGGTGCCGGAGGCGGTGGACCCAGAGGATCGGGTGGTGGTCGCGGTGGAGGCGGAGGAGGTGGTGGAGATATACCGATCGTCTCGTTCAATAACGAGAACAGCGGGGATGGCAATTACCAATTCAGCTATGAAACAGGAAATGGTATCAGTGCACAGGAAACGGGTCAACTGCAAGGTAAGATATATCGGCTACAATTAAACACATAATACCTACATACATTCTTCGTTTCTCAACATCGATCCTTGGCTTTCTTTTCGTATTACCTGCTGCTTTCAAAGCGTTGCGTTACATCTTTGCCATTGGCCTCGAACACCATTGTTTCGTCGCGATTCGTAAATAGCCGTGATCGGTGAACGATAGACACGGAATAATGATGAAGATACGAGCAACGATAGTAAGATAACCCGAGATACAAATGCCAAAGTGATTATGAAAGTGAGCCGAATCGCAAAAGTAGAAAAAAATGGAAAAAATCGAGCCGATCGAAATTTTCATACGTTTACCTATAAGAAATTATTATTTTATATTATTCTAGACAAATTATCAATGATTCTGCAAGTCCGATTAACCAGCCGCATATACACATACGATATCAATTGTTAACAGGAGAATCCGAAACTGTGAGCGGCTCGTTCTCTTACACCGGACCCGATGGTGTTCAATACTCGATCACGTACACGGCCGACGAAGAAGGTTTCCATCCACAGGGTGCGCATCTTCCAACACCTCCACCAATTCCACCAGAAATTCAGCGAGGTGTCGAGCTCTCGCTCGCTGCCGAGGCAAGAGGTGAAAATCAAGATGGCGGTGCCGGTGGTGGTGGCGGCGGCGGCGGTGGTAATGGATATGGTCAAGGAAACGGCTATGGTGGTACGTTTCCTTTCTTATTTTTATTATACATATATTTATATATAACAAGTGAACGGTTTAACGTTCGTACTTGGAATATACTTCTCTTTTATAGATATAGAAAGGAGGATAAAAGTTTCATGGTTGTCGAGTAAATCGTCACTTTTGGATATTTCTAATTTAAATGATTTATATCAATTATATGTTTAATATTTCAAGTATTCCTTTCACGCCATGCGACTGTGCTCTCTTGATACAGCTACAAAAGTTGTATATATCACTTATTTATTTAAAAAATTCACAAATTCGTCTTTTGTCACAATCAACAGGTGGTGGTGGTCGCGGAGGTGGCGGCGGTGGTGGCCGCGGCGGTTCCTATCAAGGTCCGAACTCTTATCAGACGAGCTCGGGTGGTGGTTATCAATACTGAACATCGCGGTAGTGAAAACTACGATGACGCGATGCCCGCTAGTAGACTCGTTTTATCGCAACGATTGCTTTCGTAAGCGGATCTATGTATATATAACAATTTATCGTTTATGATACCACATATGTACTATCTATACATTTTTTTTTTTAATTTATATAAAACGTACGTGTGTTCTCTCCTTTCTATTTTACATTTTCGTACTGTCGCGTAACCGCTTCGTTTTAAAACCGTGCGTTTATCGGATGCACTACAGTTTCGGAACTTTTTAACGAGTTCACGAACATTATTATGAAGATTGTAAACCGTCACATATGGAGATAGTCGTAAATCCTGAACGATACGACGAATGCGAATCATTGTCGCTACATCTACGTTATCGACGAATCATTGTTGTAAAACCATTATCACTGCGGCATAAGTTTTATCGAACGTAAATAAAATCTTTGTTTCAGATTGAAAAGGAAGATGCATATATATATATAATTTATATACATATTTATTATATACACGTTTGTATACATATATAGAATGTTTTATTCACATTAAGAAAAGTGCCGTAATTGTATAAGTATTCCCGTGTTTGTAATAAATTCTCAGTGCTCTGAAACTTTGCGTTTATCCTTATATATTTACATATAAACTTTGAGCAACAAAAGCGACACTTTCAACGTATCATCGTTTATTGACAGTGCACGTACAGTAAGCGTATAAGTTTAGGCTTCTTAATAAACGCCGATTATTATTCATTGGTTGGTTGACTAGCGCTGTGCTTCGGCGAGCTGTCATAATCGGGCATACTTACGCCTCTCGCGAATTGAATAAATAGATGCTCGAGAGTTGCCGAGAGTACAGAATAATCTTGTATACAATTATATCTACGTTTCAAATCGTTTACGGTATTGTACATTCTTGTCCATGTCGTTTTAGGATCCGTCACGTGGTACGATATGAATCCCTAAAAAGAATATTGTTTATAAATTGAAAATCACTCGGGAAGGAAGGAATTAATAGATATTTCGCATAGTTAAAATAATTACCAAATTTTCATCCCTGATCTCGCACGTCAGAGATGATTCAATGGCGTTCTTTATGTTCGCAACATCCTCTTCCGATCGGCTTGGATTCAATTTTACGTGAATATCATAACCGGCCCCGAATCTTTGTTTAAGTTCTTGACTGGCTCCAATGCAGACCAGCTGTCCTTTTACCATTATGACCAGCCGATTGCACAAAGCTTCGCATTCTTCCATACTAATGCAAGAATGTTGTTGTGTAAAGGAGCTATGATCGTCGCCGAATGTTGTTATACGTAAAATTAAAAATACCTGTGAGAAGTAAGTATGATAGCTTGCCCCGCGGCTTGACAAGACTGTAATACTGTCCATAAAGATCTTCTAGCTGCCGGATCAACTCCTGTCGTTGGTTCGTCTAATAAGACGAGCGAAGGATTGCCAATTAAAGCCATTGCTATGTTCAAGCGTCTCTTATTGCCACCGCTATAAGTACCGCTTGGTTGTGTCATACAAGCTTTTAAATCTGAAAGTACCGTAAAAATGAAGAACCATAGTAATTTATACATAAGTGATTTAAAAAAATGGAAGACAAATAAAGCAAAGAAATTTGTCGATATAAAGTGAACTTACTCAATCTATTTATCCACTTATTAACTTCTAACTCTACTCTATCTTTTGGTATACCCCGAAGTCTAGCAAACAATCGCAAATGATCAAACGCGTTCAACGAACTGATCAACGCATCCGTTTGTGGACAATAACCCATTTCCGCTAAGTACTGAAATAATATAATGCTTTGTTTTACAAAATGCAAGTAGAAAAATCACCGACAAGCGTATACAACGTATGCTGAATTACATTTTTTCGATCGGAATGAATTTCCGCTTGTTTTAAGTACATGGTGCCACTATGAGATGTTTCTTCGCCAGTCAACATTCTAAATGTAGTACTTTTTCCAGCTCCGTTAACACCAAGCAATCCAAAGCATTCGTGCTGCTTCACACGGAAGTTAACTTCTTTCACAGCCATTAATTTTCCATAATACTTACTCAATTCGTAAACTAAGAACAAACTACTGCTTTGTATTTTAGATGATCGATCGTTGTCATCCAAATTTTCATTTACATTTGTATTACGAATACCGTCCTTATCTGTATAATATTATAAGATGTTAATTGGAGATACTTCGACAAATATATTTTTGCGAGGTAAATACTTATACCATAGGTGTGTGTGTGTGTGTCTTACTTTGATTGTTAATTTTACTAATTTCTAGCGCCACTGCGTGTTTCTCCTTCTTCACTTCTTCGTCCATCTTATCGCATCCGCCTTGTAGCGATGAGTGACGTATTTTAGTAATTAATCTTGTAAGAAACTTCTCTTCCAGTAAAATAAGAATAACAAAATATATCACAGGCGTTAAAGCTAAATATATAATATTTTCCTCTAAACTAAGATCATCTTCAAGATCCCCAAAATATGGGAGAGGATTATTACAAACTCCATCTACGCAATCCATTTCTGTAAAAAATACAAATTTACGTTAATTAATTTATTGTTACTATTAAAATCAACTTAGAAATATAATGTATTACAATTATGATATATTAAGTACTTAGTGCAATAAATATAAATAATATATTCTTACCACAACATTCGTTGCTCGCGTATTGACTACACATGAGCGTTAAAACTCTACTCGGGAAACGACGGCACTTTGAATTTGTTGCAGCCACAAGGTAAAAGGCAAATTGTCCGTGGAAGTAACTTACGTAAGGAATAAAACGAAATAGTCTCTTTTGAAATGAATGCAGTGCTTGCAAATTTGGGAAACTATAGATAACTGTATGCAGTAAATATTGTAGTATAACTGAAATTCCCCAAAAAAGAAACATATGTAAGTTTTACAGATTTTTCTAACCATTACTATTTAGCTTTAGTATGTTACAAAATCTCTTACCAATTCCAATGGGTGAAAGACTCAAGATAGTTATTATGGTGTTTCTTGATTTGTTCATAAAACTAAGTATATATGCTAATAATAAGCCATTTATACCAAGAAGTATCAATAATAATATTGTTGTAACTGTAAATTTAAAAATTATGTTAGCATGACACGTACATAGCATTATATTATTATTTTACAAATCAGAAACTCATTCTTACGTATTTCTGTCGTACGATATAAGCGCACATCTAATATAATATCCATTACATAAAATCCAGCAGTGATGATCAGCACAGACAATGTGCAAATTAGAAGATCGAATGAGAACATAGTGATCCAGTATGATACAGATGTAACTCCTGTCATTCGTTGTAACTGTTTGACTTTGGTAGATATTTCTTTTAACGGATGAATAACAAAAAGTGCAAGAGTGGGAAAGAAGAAAGAGCAAAATATTAACAGTCGTGAAAGTGCTTCTATTTGAGCAGAATCGTTGCTAGTATAGATAAATGTGTCTGGCAATTTCTGCCTGGATACTTCGATTGAATATTCACTGCCACCTAAAGTTTTAATTATAGTGTTGGATAAAATATTCATAGTCAGAGGTATACTGTGCATTGCTGCTCCAGAATAAAAACCATTCGCGACAATGCCCGTACGTGTTATATTAAATTCTGCAGAAACGATAGCATGATTATGATACTCTGCTATATCCTGTCTACCAGATTTTAATAACACTGCAAAAGGAAAAGTTTTAATTAACACATATAAAGTAATACAATTTTATTTCGTGACTATATTAATTACCTTCTGTGACACTTCCATTTGTAACATAGTTTGCAATTCCATTGAAGTTCTCAATCACTTCCTTATATCGTTGGCCATATCTATTACTATCAGAAGAATAATATGCCTTGGGATATCTGTACATGTCCAGTCTAAGCAATATTGTATCTAACGATTCTGCACGATTCTTATAACTTAGAGCCATAAATAAGATAGAGAGTAATGGCAGAAATAGCTAAAAATTAGTATCATTATACGAATAATATTTCAAAAACGATTTAACTGATTGCATAATCAAATAAGCGAAACTTACAATCATTAATAAGATGCTTGGATTTTTCCTAGTATATGTCATTTTTTTCTTCAATAATGCTAACATCGATTGTATACACAAATTCCATCCTTGTACCTTTTGTGTAGAAGTTGTAAAATGTTCTGCAAGATGTTTTCCATTATCTTCTTTGTTAATAATCCTAAAGAAAATAAAAAACAATGAAACATACAATTGATAAGTAGAATAATGTATTATAACTGTATAGGTATCTATACAATTACGTGACAATATATTAAAATAATATATTTAAAAAGATTTACTTTAAAAATACTTGTTCCAGTGTTATGAGAGATACATTAATTCCAGTTACACCTAATGCTTTCTTTTGACTTTCAATTTGGTCGAGTGAATCTGGTAAGGCCTCTGTAAATGGTACATTCAGAATTATTTTGTCATTGTCAATGGTAACTTGTGACCTTGAATCAAACTTGTTTACAACTTTCTCAGGGTCGCACCATGATTTAGTAGATAGTGTAACTTCTATATGTCCATGACCTATAGAAATAATAATAAATTTATTATTGAAGTATTTATCATAAATAAAGAAAAAATAAAGATTGGTATTTCTGTTAAATAAAAATGAACAATTACCATACTGTTTCTTCAAAAACATTGGACTACCGTAGCTTTTTAAAAGGCCACCATGTACTATTGCAATTCTATCACCAAGGATATCTGCTTCTTCCATATTATGTGTGCTAATTATTATTGTCTTTTCACCCCTCAGTTTCTATTAAAAAATAATAAATAATAATGATTAAATCTGTAAGTACATTTCCAAAGACCTATTTGATAAATTAAAAATATTATTATGTACTTACTAATATTATATCCCATGTATCTCTTCTTGTTTCAGGATCCATACCAGATGTAGGCTCATCCAAAACTAAAGTCTATATAAATAATTACAATTATCATATCAAGAAAAGTTAGGTCATGTTTATAAAAGAAATACTTACACTAGCATCACCTATAAGTGCCATTCCAAGACAAACACGCCTTTTTTGACCACCAGACAACTTGCTAGGAAGACAATTCCGTTTCTCTGTTAATTTTAATTTTGCAATCAAATTATTAACATCGTGCTTGATCTGTTGGCGTGTCTTGTTTTTATTCTTTAGCTGTAATAATATATTTTAATCAAAAAATATTTGTAATTATCATTATACGTGTTTTTATAAAGTAGATATGTATATATGTTTATCTAAAATATATGTATATACGATTTTAGTTTATTATATGTATTGTATATGTATGCTTACCAAACCAAAGAATTCGATCTGTTCAAACACATTTAAATCGGGGAAAACCATATTCTCTTGAGGACAGAGGCCTAAATCATTTCTAACTGCCTCCAAATTATGTTTCAAATTTTTTCCATTTATAAAAATCCTTCCTTCTGTTTCATTTCTCACACCTATAAGACACATAAAAAATAACACAAAGCTGTTGTATTATATTTTGCAATGTGGTAATATTGATATGATAACTATTTTTTATTTATTCATATATAAAAACTATTAACTTACCAGTTATTATAGACATAAGAGTAGTCTTTCCTGCACCATTATGCCCAAGTAAAGCAGTTATTTGTCCTTTGTAAAAATCCACAGATATTCCTTTCAATGCATGTACCAACTAACATAATGCAATATCACAGTAAATATATATTTTTTAACAAGTACATGTAATTAAAAAAATATATATAAAAGGAACTTACGGATTTTCTTAAAAAACCAGTATTATAAGTTTTCTTAAGTCCACGAATTTGAATACCAGGAGTAAGCACACCGTTAGAAACTGCTTCAAAATCTTCTCCTTCTAGTTGATTATAATCATAATCTTCTGCTTCTTCGTCCAAACAGACTTTATTTTTTTTCATGCACTAAAATAATTTTATTTATCATATATTTTCTATCTTAAAAATGTGTATGAAATTAATTATTAGCATTGATTTAAACCAGTACCTGGAGAAAATATAAAGGGTGTTTCTTTACGCCATATTTTCCAGGCAATATTGTATTGACATAAACTGCCAAGGTAAAGTGAAGTATAATTCCCAAAAGTGAAAATAATAATATAAATCCTGTACTTCCTGTAATATTGTATTCAGTATTTCCAGATAAAAAAAAGTTATTCCATTGAATTCCAGTTACTGAAAAAAGTGTGTATATATATATATATATTACAATTCTTTTATTGTATCATTAATATGATTAAATATAATACATACATTGGATTTCATATGTATTAACTTCCTCAAAAAGTCTGGACAACAAGAGATTTGGTAACACTATACCTAAATATGGTATAACAGCAAAATAATTTTCTTGTACCAAGTTTCCATGTAGAGAAGATGAAGCAGTGTATATAACTGACAAAACAATTACCACAAAAACAGCTGCAAAGAATCATACGTATAAAATATACATTTTATAATGTCAATTTCATATAAATGGTATAAAAACTCACGTTTTGAAAAGTATGCAGCAATATGCATACCGAATGAAATAAGATGAACAACATGTATAGTCATTAATAACCAAAATACAAATGGGTTACTGTAATAGAGGTATGGATCCACTTGTGTGGAGAATGTATTTTTAAATAATACTATTATTGGTATCACATAGAAAATACTGAAGATACAACCAGTGATAAGCCAGCTTAATAAATTTTGATATAGTTTTACACCATTCATTGACATTAAAATCTGAAAATAAAAGGATGAAGCAATGTTTTTGTTTGCAATAACAAAATGTAAAGGAGAAATGTATATAATAAAGAACAGATACTAACATTAACACCGATGAATTTTTCTTTAGCTGCATAATTGGTTTCTATGCACAATGGTATCAAAAATATCACTACAGCAAATACAGAAATTAAATTTCTTAACACTGTATCTGCTATATTTGTTCTAATATATGGTGGATACGGCATTCTTTGTATAGAAATCTGTAAAAAAATAATTACTGTGAAGTATATAGCTAAAATAGCTTATACCGATATTAAAGTCAAATAAGCAATAGATTACCTTTGGTTTTTGTTCAAATTGTAGTACTTTACTTATAAAAAAATTATCAATACATATTTGCATTTGTACAAATGGTACTATGTCGGTATATTTGAACTCTGATATAGTATAAGTTATATCTGTAAACAATGCATTTGGAATTTCTGTGGAATGTCTTATTTTGTATTTAACATGTTTTTGTTCTGGATTTGTATCAAAAACAATTGCTAGGACATCAGTCAGTGGATCTTTAAGTCGTTTGAGCAAGTAATCTTCTACCATTTCTTCTTCGGTTGTAAATCCAATATAATCTGAAAATACAATATTCAGTAGTACGTATAATATATGGAATAATATTACCAAAAAAGATAAGACAATTATACAAGTAAGCTGACCTGTGATTTTCATACAAGGCATTGCGGATCGCATAATTTCAGTTGTATATGTATTATTTGGCACAAAATATATGGTATGGCGTCCAATGTCATGTAATAATTCTTCTTCATCTTTTAAAGGATAGTAACTGTCTGTTTCAACAACTGTTGGTGGTGCTGCATTAAAATCTCTTGCTGCTTGTGTTAATGCAAATAATGCGATAGGCAGCAAAACTTGAAGGAACAAGGTTATTTTCCAGTGTCTTATTCGTACTATAAAGTTTTTATATAATAATAAACCAAGTACTCTGTACCACTCCTTCATCTTTTAATATTAGAAAATGAAATACTAAAACCCAAGACACTTTTTATTCTAACAAAATTTGTTGCTATAGGTACAGATAGATGAAGTTATAGACAACCTATAAAATAAAGTTCACAAAGGTAAACAGAATAATTCAAAGGTATTGATGTATAAGTCCATACAAACTTTTTTCCAGTTATTTAAGGTGAATCAACAGTATGGCCTTGTAGTGACTATAAACCAAGGTAGCATACAAACGGTAGCTTGCATTTTGTTATTTCTTTCATTTTATAGTAAATCTTGTTTCTTTATCATCAAAATATGTACCTACAAAAAAACATCACATTACATATTGTGACAATATGCATGCATGTTCCAATGTGTAATAAATGTTACATAAATATGATTACCAATAAGATAACACAGTAAATATTAAAAATTATAAACTTAGCTATAAATTCATGAATTTTAATGAATGAAAAACAATTTTTACCAAAAGCAATTGCAGAGTTATAAAAAAATGTACAAGAATTTTATTACCTACCTACCTATGTATAGTCCAATATAAACGAACTAACTATTCCTAGGAATTTATAGATAAACCGATACTCTTTATCTAATCTAATTTAATACATCTTTTTATAAGCTGATACCATTAACAACTGCCTAAAAGCTAAAGGATCTGTATCTTTATTGATCAATTTTTATGCTACTTAGATAAATACACTTCAAGGTAAGCACAACACTTCCAAGAAACTTGTATAAACAAAGCTCGTTAAACCACATAGGCGAACAAAAGTAATATTTACACAGCTCTGACATTCAAGTTATAGTAAGTAGAATTATATATTTTCTATTCCAAAGATAAAAATGATGTCAATGATAAAAAGCTTATCAATATTGTAAACTGAAGATTTCAAAGTACATCTGTACTTATATATTTTCTACGTGCTATGTTATTAAAACGTATATGTATACTGATATTATGGTATAAAAGTTTTGTGTGTGTGTCTGAGCACGCACATATTCGAGACGAACAGAATACAATACTTACGGAGCACTAACACACTTATGACAGCAAATTAACATCAATATGACTTCTACAATGGCAAAAGATACATAAAATGAATTTTCGAACAACTGACATGTTAAAACGTGATTGATTATTTATCATATCGAACACTGTTGAATTCTTATCTATAAAAACACAACACCAACACAATAGAATTCACATTAACGAACCGTTGTCAAAATCACGCATCATACCACGCGTCACATCATGTCAAAGCTGCTCTCGCCGTACACACGCAGGCAAACTTACGTATTCGATGTCGTTCGTAATTTTCGACGAATACTTTACTATTTGCCAAGTCGTCCACGAAATAAGCCAATAGCGACGAAGGAGTAGAAGTACTGACCAATAGAATCAAAGGTAGAAAGGTAGAACATCGAGGTGGGGTAGAAATCGTTACGTGTGATAAAAACTTAAGGTTTACCAGCACGGTTTATTTATCCTTGACGGTCCTTGAATAGAAATCCAACTGATACGTGACGTATAAGAATGTCGCATTATTGTCGTCTTGGTCGCGGTGGGCAAAAATCATTCGAATCTGGCC
Source organism: Odynerus spinipes (assembly GCA_032403825.1). Lineage (NCBI taxonomy): Eukaryota > Metazoa > Arthropoda > Insecta > Hymenoptera > Vespidae > Odynerus > Odynerus spinipes. The sequence continues at coordinate 2,488,324 of JAIFRP010004405.1, forward strand.
GTTTGCCAGTGAATTATTGAACCGACCAAATTTGGAACCATTTCAACAAACTCGAATTCGCGCGTATAACAAACAACTATCGCAGCGTGAGTAATAATAACACGTGAGCTATATATACATACATGCATATGTACGTTTCGTGTGTACGTGGGCGATATACAGTTATTTCCTGTATGATAGCTCTTTAGTGCGAATCTGATAATATTTTTAACGATAATTATGCGATAAGGGTAATTTCCTGCAATTTCAATGTACTTGAATTATATAAGAAATGACGCAGAAGTCGTGTATTGTTTTTTTTTAAACTGCAATATGCATGTTTATTATACGTAAAATATTTAACTTCTTTTGTGTGTGTTAAATATTTTAGAGAATGCCATGGATTGTTGCTACATTAAACAAAATGAAAGCACAGCAGCAGAGAAGGTATTTTCAAATGTCTCTAGTCCGGAGATGTTCGACAGTGATGTGGAAAACAAAGATAACGAGGAGCAAGAAGCACCTATAGCCGAGTATGCATCACCGAAAAGTAACAAAGAGAATCCTTCGCAAGCTACTCTGATCGAAAAGTCTGACAATTATCTGCTGGCCAGAATTAATAAGTTTTTATCCGGTGTTCCTCCACCACCTCGACATACAATTTGTCAAAGTAACTGTAACGACCTTTTGCTTCGTATTCAGCAAAATCGTCAATACTTTTGGACGGCTTATCCCATACCAGAAAAGAAAAATGTAAGACTAGAAGAAATAGATAGATCTCCTAAGCAAGGAAAACTTGAAAACAATCAGAGGTTTCCTTTTTGTCATGCCAATAACACTCCAAGAAATTTAATTAGTGCTTTTGATGCATGTGATTTACACACTGACAATGTCTCCAAAGAGGTATGTCTAAAGAATTTGAATATTTATACAAATTATTTATGTGAAAAGTATCATATTAATATAAATAAATATAAGTAGTAATAAATTATATTTAAATAAGGAACCAAGCACAACTACACGGATGGTAGGAAATATAGAACAAGAGACAGATGTAAATAATCCAAGTAATTCGCATGATAAATCACTTCTTCTGTACAATACTGTTGGAGAAAGAGAAGTTTCAACTTTATCGTGGCCAGATGTATATTTTCATAAATTTCATGGTATCCAGTAAGTATGGATAATATATTACTTTAGAAATTGGTAAATTTCTATGTTGGTACTATTCTACATTTTTCTGTTTTAGCTACAATAGAAACAAAGCAGTAGAAGAATTTGAAAATTTGACAATGAAACTATGCGAAAGATACATAGGAGCTGAAACACAATCTACGTGTAATGTATTTTTTTCTAAAGAACCTGGGAGTGCTAGGAAAAGAAGTACTTTAGCTAAACGTAATTATGGTCAAAGCCCAGGGAAAAGACTGAGTCACCTAGCTCGCAGGAGAAGAACGTTTTCTAGCGCGAATTTACAAGGATTAGGTCTCAATGATAAAAAACAATTAGTATTAAATATTAAGTATGTATCTTGTAATTTTATAATATGCAATTTACAAATTAATTACTTTTGATAGCTTATTATTGATAAATATCTTAATTACAGAAAACCTATATCTAGAAAAGGGAAAAGTCCTAGAGGAAAAAGTCCAAGATTTAAAAGCCCAAGGGGTAAAAGTCCCAGAGGATCAGCAAAGAAAAGAGTAGTTCGTAAACTTACGCTAGAAAACCTAAGTCCGTGCAAATCAAAGTTGGACACGTCAAAGCGAGCCCTGTTCCAGAGTCCACCCTTGGATAAAGCGGGTCCTAGTAAAGTATTTAATTGTAGTAATTCCAACCCCCAAACGATCAAACGTGCTTTGTTTCCAACACCCAAAAAGAAGGAAGATGCTTCGATGGAAGTTGTTAAAAAACTTGGTACAGAAGAGTCTAGGAAAAGGAAGAATGAAGAAGAATTGGAAGGACCTCGCTTTAAGTGGGCAAAAAGTTTATCCTTTGACTGTCCACATGAATTACAAAATAATACTCTATGTTCCTGGGATCGCGAGCGACATTCTTCTGGAAATGTTTTATCTCAACATGAAATTACTTTCACCCAAGGAAAATGCGAACTTAGCGATACGCATAGGAAGGTAAATAATTTTCATGTTTACGTAGTGTCATCGATCGAAACATTGCATTTTATACTTGATTGTATTTATTATTGCAGAAATTGTTATGGGCTGTAGCAGAAGCATTGCGAGGTAGAGGGATTGGTATGAGCCATCCACAATTCAAAGAGTATGCTTCGCATTTAGCACGTACCGTTAAAAAATTTATGCCAGATCTCGAAAATAAAAACATCCCACGAAAACCCGGCAGTACGAGCGATCGTATGTTAAAATTAGCCAAACATCATGCTCTGTTCATAAAGGATACAAGGACTACTGACTGACTGTATTTGTCAGTGTGAAAAAATATATTCTATCTTTTATACAAAAAATCTACACAATTTTAAGCCGATTATGAAAGTGACACAACGCTCGTACTTTGACACTTTCAAAATAACAAAGAACTTTTAATTTAATTGTGATAAATGTGATCAAATACGTTAGTAAGATTTACATAATTCTTCACGGAAATGTGTAAATATATACAAGGATTACTGTATTTTAAAAACACAATGTACATATTAAAATAATTGTAGCTGGACGGGATTTACGTATTCTACATATAAGGTTCCGTAAATCGATTACACATATTTAAGACATGAATGAATGAAATATTTAATGAAAGCAGTGAAAGCAGGTAAACAAAATTAAGACTACCTTCGAAGGAGTACTATAAATTTTGTTTCATCTCAAAAAAATTTTCTTTAACAATTATAAGTTTTAGAAGGTATAATTTTATTGCTAAAAGCCAGAAATTATAGGAATATTACCTTGCATAGTAATCATTACATTCTATGCGCTTCAGAAGAATTTTACCTCCGAATGTACTGAAATTATTTGGTAAATTTAACAATACTTAACGCCTCTCGTATCCAATAAATAAATAAGGACTTTGGTAAGAGGCAAATGAGAAAAAAATTAAAAAAACATTAGCAGTAAAGATCACTGCGAATTCTATACTGTTTCAAGGAAATACTTTTCCTTTATTATTTATAAATTATGAAATATACAATTTTATCGCTAATATATATCAATTTTACCTCACCTACTAATTCACATTAGATACGATTGATATATATTAGTACACAAATATTGGTAATAGATTAATATATCCTAGTTATACCTAGCATAAGTTTTTTTTATATTTAATATAGTCAAGGCGAGTAAAAAAATAAATACTAATAAAAAGGGAAAAAATAAGGACTAATACAGACTAATTGCGATGGGTTCACGATATAAATTATCTGTTTTTCTTATTCTGCATTCTGACGACCAACCCTAGCAATCAGTTCATCTAGTATTTGTGTAAGTTCTTTATTCTCCTTTGTTTTTTGCTCTACTATTTCAGCGAGCGAATTACTTTTCAATTCTGCTTTCCTCACCATTGCATGTAACTTTACCGTTTCAGCCTCGTGTTGTTTTCGTATGTCGACCAACTCCAAATTAGCCCTGAAACAACGTCACTGAGTATTTACAATTCTTCGCGTTACGACATTATACGTTCAGCCATACTACTTACTTCCTCAATTGTGACATAGCATGAGTTTTTAGTTGATCGTAACGATTTTCTAAAGACTTTATCGTTTCCAAGTTTTCTTGAATACTTTCTTTTAAAACTCCTTCGTTATTTTTATACGCAGAAACGACTCCCTTCAGCCTTTCATATTTCAAATGAACGTCGTTAAATGCAGCTTCCGTATTGCTAAGATGATGATTCGTAGCTTGAAGCTCTTCTTGTAGTTTCGTCTTCTCTTGCTCCAAATTCGCACGATCTCTCTCCTTTTCTGTGAGTAATCGACTAATCGATTTTTCATATTCGTCTACGACCACTCTATAAAAGTAAAGTCAATGTTTCTCTTATCCAAACATAAAATAAAAATTAGCGGTTGAAAGTAACACTCACGTTAATTGATTTTTGTTCTCAATTTCTTGAGATAGTTGTGCCTGCAACTTGGTAATTTTTTCTTGGAAAGCCGTTTTTTGCTTTTCCAATTCTCCTTCATGATCCTTCTTTTGCTTCTCAAGTTCTTTCTCTAACTGCAAAACCGTTGCACGAACTAATTCTAGTTTCTCCGTTGCGTCCGTATCTTCAACCTCCTTTGTATCGGATTTAGATACTTGTATAGGTTCATCCTTGTATAAAATATGTATATGTATTAATATTATAAAAAATAACATAATATATATTATATGAAATGTGTAAAACAAAATGTTATTTTATACGCGAATATCACTTACATTTTTGTCCTGAATCTCATCTAGTTTGTGAATAGTACCACTGGGAGGGGTACTAAAAACTTGACTGTTTCCTTGAGGTAACATACTGACGTTGGCTAACAAAGGATCAAATTTGATATACAAAGATTCATTCCTGAGGCGAGTCGTACTTTGTGAATTTCCTCTTGCCGAAAGGAAATCAAAAGTCGTTGGATCTTGGAAAACTGAAAATAATCGCGAATGCTGTGATATAGAAAAAGGATTCGAGTACATGTAATACACGAAAATAAATGAGACTTACTCTCTAACACAGGAGTACTAAAAACTTCATCTTCAAATTCTAAAGAAGATTTAAGAATATCATCTGCAATTTCTCCAGCAGCCAATTCTAGATCCTTCAAAGCACAAATAGCATCAACATTGGCCAATGTAGTACTTTGTCTTTGAGGCTTAAATTCGTCGTATTGTTCGATCTCGTTCAAAGAATCAAGAGTCATGCAAATACCATCAGACAAACTGAGCGTCTTATCCAATTCCTCTGGAGATGTTTGAATTTCAAGATCATTCACTACGTCAGCCTTTTCCTGAGGTTTCTCATTTTCAATAAATAAAGGTTCTGGTATATTATTCTTACATTCTAATTGAATATTTTCTTGCTCATTTGCAATCTCGCTTTTGGCAATTACTTCTTCCTCCTTGTTACAATCATTGTTTTCATTTGTAGGAATATTTAACGGAGGTAACTCTTGACTCGCGATAGATTCCTCTTTTTCGAAACTATCCGCCCTTATTTCTTTGTTATCTATATTACCCCTATCGCTTTCTTCTCTAATTGTATTATCTGTATCTGCTTTGCTTTCACCTATATTATCTGTACTTATTTTATTTTCATTTACGTTATCTGTACCTGTTTTATTCTCATCTACGTCATTCGTACTCGCTTTACTTTCATCTATACTATCTGTACCTGTTTGATTTTCGCATATATTATCTGTACCTGTTTGCTTTTTGCATATATTATCTGTATCTGTTTTATTTTCGCATATATTATCTGTATCTGCTTTATTTGTATCTACGTTATCTATACCTGTTTTATTTTCATTTATATCATCTGCGTATTTGTTATCTTCATCTAAGTTATCAATATTTGTTTTCTTTTCATCGATATTACAAATATCTTTACTCTCATTTAAAACCTCTGTAATTGGTTTACTTTCGCAACTGTTTGTATCTGTGTTGTTCTTATTTACATTATCTAAATTCGCCTCATTTCCATCTACGTTATCTTTAACAATTTTATTTTCATCCGCACTGTTAGATACTTCTTCTACCGTTACAGCCTCTGCTTCACAGATATCAACCGAAGTACTTGGCTTGGCTGGAGACAATTCCAAAGATAGTTTTACACTTTCTATCTCCGATTCTCTCAAATCCTGCTCACTTTTATCCGGACTATGTCTATCGCCAACACTTGCCTCTATGGTAGGTAAACACACTTCGAAATTGGAGGAGAGCTCTTGAGATAAGTCCGTGCAAGTTACGTGCTCCTGAGAATCCTCCTGAGAAGTTTGCGAATGGCAGTTTGGAAGCGAATGTGTGACATCCAATGGCAATACAGCATTGATTATCGGCCGTGTGTCGTTCAAATCACACTTGACCGGCGAATTCGAGAGAGTGACACCGGAGATGTTGAGAGCTGTGTCGTCGATGGCCGATTCGAAGGTCTGATCCTGAGTGTTATCGCCAGATTCAGAAATGAAGCTCGGTGATTCCTCGTTTACCGCATCGATTCGAATATCGGCACACGCACGAATGAGATCATCGACACCTGGTATATTACTGTCCACGTACGAAGTGTTCGTAACGTCGAAGAGTTGAGGAGTGCCGAGAAGAGTATCGGAGCTGACACCGCTGCTACTCTTGGTGCTGAGTGCGCTGCTAACACTGTAAAAGCTGCTAGCCGAGGAGAGACTTTCCGGTGGGGAATACGTCACCGAATCTGCGTCCGCGAATTCACGCGCGAAACGCACCTTCACCTCGTGCTCGCCCGCTGCTGCCGCCGCCGCCTTGGAGAAAGTACTGTTGTCGTTGCCGCTCTGAAAATAACGGAATGAAAAAAGTTTCAATTAATTGTCGAGTCAAATCGATAATCTCAAAGGGTATAAATAAAAAGACGACAGGGGGAAGGGAAGGGGGGTGGGGGAATCGCGTCTTTCGGGAACTCGTTCTCGAATTTCGCGCCTCTTATGTTCTCTCGACGATAAGCGTCGTCCTTCGAGATCGCTGTAGAGAGTTGGCGCGAAAGTGACGCACGATTGGCGCCTGCGACTAGAAAAGAAAAAATACTTCTAACAAAGAGAATCGTCGTTTTGATACCTCGGGTACGGGCGACGTGGACGGCGATGAAGAATTTGTAGGAGAACGATGTAAGAGTCTGTTGATGTACTCCATAACTCGTGTATCAACAAAGAACAACACTGTCTAAGAAAAAAGAGAGAAAGCGAGAGAGAGAGAGAGAGAGAGAACGAAGTAGAAGAAAAAACAGGAGAACGAAAAAGACAGAGTTCGCGGCGTGGCCTACCTCTGTTCACTGGGCCGATAATAACGGTGCGCCAGAGAGGCTGATCAGCTGACTCGGAGCGGCGGCCTCGCAGATTTCGTTAAAAGAATTGCGCAACCACCGTGCGTTTCGCTCGTTCTAATTATAAATATATCTCGGGGGGAGAAAGCTTTTGCCACAGACAGGAATCGAATCAGTCGCGTTCCTTCGGAGATCTCCTACGCACGTGTTATACCACGTTAGCGGCTTTGCTTTCCTGTTGTACCGTTCGTTTAGCCCTTCCACCAGGCACGAGGGAAAGAGAGAGAGAGAGAGAGAGAGAGAGAGAGAGAGATTCTTTCCGTTTCTTTTGGTGCGGTAGTATTCAAACGGTGGAAGACGGAAGGTAAGCATCGCTGTCAACTCTATCTACGTACATACATATACGGAGTGTTCGGACATCTTTTCGGACAGCCTGTGTATATATATATATATATATATATATATATATGCATAGATACAAAGAAAAACCACAGATACGCGCACACAACGGACGACCACTTTTCCCGGAACGTTTGCTTTGATATTATAAAAAAACGATGACATGTAAATCGGTAAAAAAAAAGTCAATCTTCTTATGACACTAATAAATATATAACATAAACTAAAAAATTAGGCAATCCCGCACTATTGCAGAGCGCCGGCTATCGAGCGGTAGAGTTCAATCCCCCCAAAAATGCGGGGCCAGTTGGCAACAACGTGTTAAAAGAGGACAATCGCAATTTTGACACCGTGTTATACCAAAACTGTTTTTTTTTCTTTTTGGTGTACCGTTTTATAAGAAGGTTGACTATATTTTCTTTTTTCCCTTTCCTTTCTATCGTTCACGACGTGCGGATAAAACTAAACGCGCGATTACCTTGTGAAGCAGATTCCCCATCGTTTCACTTTTAAAGGACCTTCTCTTTTGGAACGTCTACCGAAACTCCTTTCCGTATTTATCGCGTTGCTGGTGCTCTTCACGGTACCCCACGGAGCGAGGAAGAAGTCATTCCCCTTCTATATATTTCTCCTTACACTTGACACGGTTGCCCGCGACAAAATAAGAATCGAGAGTGCCCGAAGCACTCGGTTCGTCTTCGAAAGTCGCATACAAATTTTGAATCGTGCTCCGCGCGCTTCCGGTCGGATCAATCACGCCGCGAATCGAAGCATATTCCGATTCATCGATACCTTAATCGACGCGACCAAATTAACATCCGGATTCTTAACGGAGAAGCGAAGGTCACGGTTAGATCGATACCGTCGGTTCGATTCATCGATATTTTCGTCGTACAGTCGTTCGTCGTTAGCGCAAAGATTTAAATTACGCGCCGAATCGCGGGACGTATCCTTTGTACATTTTATCGGTAATTTCAAATATTCAATATTAAATAATTCGCATATTCTATTAGATATAATATGCGTATAAACATATAAATGTACAAAATATAAATTACACGTATATAATAATAACATAAATATTATAATATATATAAAATATTACCGCTAAATGCACGCTAGTTTTTACAACCGGGGAATAGCCGAACCTCCCAACAGATAGCGCTGGTGTTCCATATGAAAAAGTGGGGCACCACAGCTGTTTTGTACGCAAAGATTTGATAAAACGTCAAGATATTTACACGTTCCTCGTTAACCTCTTCTTTCGATATCGATTAGGTACGAATACTCCGTTTGTTTGACCGTAAAACAAAGGACGCTGTTATTCCGTGAGAATGAAAAGGCATCGGGGAAACAAGACATATACCAAAGAATTTCTACATACACGGAGAGCAATTGACTCTGGTGGATGACGTAAACTCACGGATAAGGGGGCTATTACGTAGGAAGATAGTAAAATGTTAACGAGTCATTTAGGAATACTTGGAAGAATCGTGCACTCTTTACAAAAAAAAATTCCACGAAAGAGCAGAATAGGTTGGTTACTCGTCGGGATGGTTGTCTTTAAAAAAAAAAAAAGTCATTGAAATCGTTAAGACAGCCTTGATCCTTTAACCTGATTCAGTCTCGAATCAATACAATTGAAGGATCAATAATACCTTTCGAATACATGAAAGTCAACAAAAAAATGATCCCATTACGATCAAATTATTCTGGGTACATACCTGTCAGTTTAATATCGCATTAAAAAAAAAAAATTAAGCTAAACCATGGACGATAAGGATCGAAAGAGCTGGAGATTAGCCTAACGTAAAAAAATAAAGCAGAATGCAAATGAATCATAACAAGCCACGTTGGTCATCGTTCCAAAGCGAATGACGTACAGATGATGATGATGATGATGATGATTGGAGAAAGCTATTCGATTCGATTTACCTTTGCGTTCCGATCGTCCTACGAATTTTTCGAGTGATCCAACGAGACAAAGAAGAGACATACAACGAGATAAAAGGAGAGAGAGAGAGAAAAAGAGAGATAGAAATACGGAGGAGAAAGTATGTAATAAACGTTTATGCGACTCCTCGTAACGGCGACACGACGCGTTTAGCGGCTCGCGTGAACGAAGATACGCTCGGCTCGACTCGGGGAATCGATTCCGAGCCCTCGAAGTTCGAGAGACTCGCGCTCCTTATTCGGAGCGTTCTTGACATCGAATCGCGAATGCGACGACACACGGTATACGAGAGGACGAACGCGTGACTCATTCCCATCTGCATCAAAAGGAAGGAGGAGAAGTCCTCCTCCTCCTCCACCTCCTCTTTCTTCTACTCCCTCTTGTCAACGAGAAAACACGATGCAATAAGAATGGGGGGAAGAGGGGGAGAAGGAGAGAAAGAGAGAGAGAGAGAGAGAGAGAGAGAGACGAGAGAGTAATAGGTGGATGAAGATAGACTTCGTCTCGAGGGGGTGTGGTGTCTTCGTAGGGAATCAACGACGACATTCAATTAAATCGAAAGAATTTAAATCGTAACTTCTCGAGGGAATAAGGACGAGCCATGTATGCCATATGTCGTGTCTTACACAATACGTTCGTTCCTTACGCGAAATTTGCCCATTTTCGGTATTTATTTAAATATATTTTTATATTCTGGGAAAGAGAGAGATAATATATCGATATGTATGTATGTAAGTGTATGTATAGGATGCAGCATGCGACACTACATGAAGTAACGTCTTCTACGATTGGTCCTCCACCATCACGATGAACTTTAATCGACTAAGTTCAAGATTCGTTATTACGATAGCGTGGAATTTGATTTTACGAGGAAAAAAAAATACTTTCGAGAGTATTTTTATTGAGAGATCACGGTAAGCGAATGTCATAACGCGCGAGTAAGAAAACAATAATCTTTGACCGTAGTAGCACCTGCAACCTTCGATCCATGGGTAAGATTCTCTTCCTGATTCGTCTTCTAATATTAGAATTCGCATAGCGCATCGGCCGACGACGTGTGCGAGTGAGCGAGATAGATAGATAGAAATGGATAGAGAATGAGAGAGTGAGAGAGAGAGAATTGTGTCTGGGTGTGTGTGTGGGAGAGAGAGAGAGAGAGAGAAAGAAAATGCAACTGCATCGAGTATAAAAAAAGGAAAAATAAAATAAAATAAAGGGAAGAGGAATATGTTGAAGGGGCGGGGCGAGATTAGATCGCTCACCTTTCGTTCCTCGTGTTATCAAAAATTTCTTCCTCCCCGTGCATGTATCTACGTAGAAAAATGCGTAAATTCGTGCGTGTATCCACACACGCGCGTATGATATCGCGTGCAAACCGTACGATCGCGCGGCGCGCGCCCGCGCCGATTTTCTCGACGCGTCGTCGTCGTCTTTACGCAAACGACGTGGAAAAACGATAAAATGCGTGCTTCGTCGTAAACCACTGACGTTTAGCGTCGTGAAAATCGCGAGACTCGCGCAAAGCCGCTCCTTCGTTGTCGTCGCTTCGGCGACGTTCTTTACGGCACGCAGCTCGAAGCGCGCACACGCCGCGGAGATCGCTGAACACGAAGATTCGAGGCTGTGGGGAGAACGTCGAGAACGGAACCCCCAGCGAACGCAGCGCCATCTTCGAGAACGCGCCGGTACTAACTCGTGCGTTATCGGCGATCTTACGTCGGTAATTTTTCTCGGAGAGATAATTCTACGTTATCGATAGGCGTGAAATGCTCGTTGATTTATCTTGTAAGAAAGGAGGGAGAGAGAGAAAAAGGAGGGAAGAGAAATTTTCGAATCCCTATTGGAATTATATCGTAGATCCTTCTATACGACTACTCGATAACCTGAATTCGAGAGCAACCGCGTAGTGAAAGCTTCGAGTTGCGGTTAAACGTGTACGATTACGTTAAATAACCTTTCCAGGTAGAACTAGATAAATAATAAGAGAGAAAAAAAAAGTCGAGAGAAAAGCACGAACCGGCACGACGGCGTTGTTGTATACACACGTGGTGCGTGTATGCGTCTGCTCCTGATTAACGTAACTTGGCAAACGTTCAACTTCCTTGAAGTACAAGGTTTCAGAGTTTTAGATCGGCACGAAAGTTCCCTAACGAGAATTCTCGCAATTTCCGGGGACAGAAATTTCGTTCGTTACATGACTAAATTTCGTGAAAATAAAAAAAAATAAATAAATAAATAAAACAAATCGTACGAGCGAACAGCACGGAACAATTTTTCGGTTGAACTTCTCCAAGAGAGAGGGACATTCTCCGCAAGCATTTTAGCCTCGTTGTCTTGTCACGTGCCGGCAAATGCGCTTTACTCCCAGGCACGTTGATCGCGTGACATTTCAGTTCGAACCGAAGGGGTTAATCCGAATTAGCACAAAACGCATTCTATTACCCCTACCCTTATTTTCTTTCTCTTTTTCTCTATGTCATAATTCACTTACGATGGTCATCGCTGAGATTATATAAATAAGATAGAGATTATCGTAATGTGATACGTAACTGGTAACGGAATATGTATATATACGTATCATATAAACATTAACACGTTGAAAGCCGTAGGGGGAACACCGGCGACCACCGCTCGAATTTACAGCCTAAATTTGAAACGTTTATATATATTTTTTTATTAATATTTACAATAGAAATGTAAGACCTAATATAAACAAAAATGTAATAATGAATTCTTTCCTAACTTCGTTACCAAAAAAATTATAGATAAAATTAGAAAACATCCGAATTTGGACAAAATCGGTAATACATAACGTGCTAAATATGTTTTAATACAATCACATCAAAGTTATCGGAAGAAACAAATTTCGTCTATTAGCGAACATAAGAACGTAGAGAAAAAAGAAACAAAATACTCACGGTTCTTTGACCGAACAATAAAGAACAAATAAATCTTTCGAATCTTCCTAATTCTACCTAAAGTTCGTTATCTGAAAGTTATTCGAAGAAACTTGCCGTTAATAGTGAACGGAAGAACGTAGAAGAAAAAGAAACGAAACACTCGCAGTTCGTTGACGAAACAATGAAGAATAAATAAATCTTTTGTATCCAGCCAATTCTATCTAGAATTAATCAGAATGGGGGAGGGACAACTGTTCCACTGCTCGAGCACGCAAACGGTATAAAAATGTTAGAATAAATTTTGAAGGGTCTCAAAAAGAATCAGTGGTCCCGGGCTGCGCATTTTCTCCGAGATCGACTCTACGGCACAAGCACGACGAGAACTGAAGTTCCATTAGAAACAAGTGTTACAACCCATTATTTCCAGCGTCAAGAAAATTTACATTTTCTAAGAAAACTAATTATCGAACACGCGTGTTCGACCCATGTGACGTACGATAATGAGATTAGAAGATTAACAGGGCTTCGAGTAAAAATGGTCTCGTTAAATAATCTACCGCGCGTCTCGTTTTCTTTCCCTTCCTTTTGTAAAATATCATCGACAGTGATATTTCCAAGTAACCGCATACCGATATGAAATAATCGAATCGCTCGATTTTTCGATCATGCATGTTAATTAATATTCAAGCCACCGAAACGTTAAAGAGAATCACGCCCCACGGATTCTTTGTACATATAAGTAATTCTATAGGTTATGATCCGCGGTGCACGTGACATACACAATAATATTATAATATATACGTACGTACGTAAGTTTGTACGAAAGATCCGATCAAGCGCACGTATCGTGTATACATATATATACACGAGTCCTTTCCGAAGTAACGACACGGCAGAAGTTCTTTCTTCGCGCCATTTTTCCGAGCGGTCTCGCGCGATAAACACAAATGGAAAGACTCTTGTACCGTTTGACTTTGAAAACGAACGGGAGAAGCAAGAAACTTATTTTTGTTTCAAGGTGCTCTTGGAGATACAGAGTTTATTTATAGGAATTCGTCCTCCGGTCGAACTGTCAGCGAACGCCCATGGAAGAGAAGAAGAAGAAGAAGAAGAAGAAGAGGTAGACAAAGAGGAAGAAGAAGAAAAGAAAGAAGAGCGTGAACGAAGAAAACGATAAAACAAGAAGGAAAGAGAAAGAAAATTTGTGTATCCGCTTCTTCTTTTTTTGTACTTTGTACTCTGTCGCCCCGTTTCGCCAGAAGAAGAAGAAGAAAGCTATGGTTTTGGTCGGACGTATACAAACACGTAGTAGATACCTTACGACGAGGAGACACTTGGGTCGGCGAATTATGAAGCATGGCTGTGATTTCTCGAAGAACTATCCTCGTGCCCTCCCGAGCTTGCCCTCCAACGACGACGCTTTTCGGCGACGACATTTCCCTTTGAACGTTGAATTTGGAGGCTTCGCGAAAAAATTCAACGAAGCTTTTCGCTCCCCCACGAAGACGATCACTGCACGAACAAAGTTCTTCTTTCGTTCACCGAACCAAAGAACACTCTTCCTTCAACTTATCGCGTTAATTAACAAATTACTTAACGATCTCTTTATTCCTCGTTCTTTCAACTTCTTCGTAACGCTCCGCATTGAACTCTACGAGCGGTTAACGGCTGCCACAGCATTTAACAACTTGAATGCGAACGTGACGACCAATCCAAACGGCCGATTTGCGTTTCTGATTTTGCCGCCGTAGCGCTGTAACTCTTCTTCGCGCGATCGATAATGCAGATCTCTTTTATATCGTCGAAAATATGCGCTCAAATATTCATAAACGTTATTGCGTTTTTATTGCTATTTGTATCACGGATAAGGTATAACGCGAGCTAAAAGTATAACGTCGTTGCGAGATACCTCGAGGTTTCTGTTTTATTTAACGCAATTTATACCTAACTCGATACGCGGTTTTTAAATTAAATTTTAATAAAAACATTTATCGTATTTCTTTTATTAGTAAAAATACTTCTTCCGAATACCATAGATTAACAAATTTATTGTCAAGCTTCATACAAATGTGTATAATTCACCATGTTGTTACATGAAAGGCAGTGTGAAAGGGGTATCACCATTTATGGTGTTTACAAGTCTTATTTGTCACGTTTACGCATGCTAATTCGTCACACACCCGCGCGCGCGCATACACTCACGACCTTCCATAATATACATATACATAAAGATACACACGTACAGCACAATAATGCATTACCGCACTATATTGCGTTAATATAAAGCGAATTATATAAAAGAATACTATTCACAATGTTCTTTTTATTTTTGTGTTAATAAAAAGAACTACCGAAGACACTTCTCGCAGGCACTAGAAACTTTTTTTTTTAATATCTATATTTATAGGAATAAGATAGATTAATTCAATCCAATTCGTTAATGTATAGTTGCATGAAGCTTCACTGCATGGGTACAATCACAGAGAGTAGCCGCTATTCGATATAGGGCTTCTATTTAAGTTCACGTCGCTTTGACACAAGGCACTTTTATGTAAATGTCTATACTAAAACATATATTAAATTAAATTTGTGCTACAATGCACATCTTCTAATACGCTTAATGTCTTGTACTGAGTCTTTCGTTACGATAGAATCACTACCGTGCGGAACGATGGCTGATATGGTCGATCGATGCACAAAGGAATTAACATTATGTATATTATTTGTGATAAACTGTAACAATTACTAACGTTATCGCGCTTTTGCGCAGTTTCGTTACGCGTGAGCGACCATGTTTGCCAGAATTTTTCTACAACAAGTCGCTCGTTATAAATTTAAAGTTTACAATATTCGGCGGTGAGTAATAGTCATATAATAACGTCGAGCATTCGGAAATGGCCTATTATGTATACGGATGTAATTGCGGAGGGAGACACAAAGGTGTTGGAGAATTTTTTTGGCTACTAGAAGGAGGAGTCAAAAGACCGCTCTCGTTTGGACTATGTCTACCAGATTCGGTTTTCGTATCTGTTTCTTCTATGTCGATCGGTGAAACTTCACCTGCCAATCGCTGTTGCGCTTTCTCCAACATGTTCAGATCTACCACGTGAGTTTGTATACGATGCGATTCGTCCATCACTATGTTAGGTACCGTTGCTCTAAGTCCGGATCCCGAGTGCGACTCCACAGGGGGTATGGCGGATCTTAGCAAAAATTGGGAACCTTCTTCCGCCACTATCGAGGCGAACGCGGTCAGCCATTTGACGCAAGGAGCCAACTGTTCCCAGGAGAGACGCGAGACCCTTAAAGCACATTCTCTTCCTTGTGTATGATAAATGGCTCCTGCTGCTATATGACTATAAGGAAATTTCAAACTTCCTTCGTCCAAAGTGGCTAAATCCAAAAGCTGGGCAGCCTGAGAATACTGCAATCCGCCGTACTGTGGATAAATAAATGCATTGGGTCTAGACCAATCTCCAGATTCTATCTGCATGTAGATATTGAGCCATCCAGGAGCAGTCACCGGTGAGAGATTCCATCCAAGTCCTTTCAAAATAATTAATTCTTTTCCTAAGATCTCCTCTTCTGTGCAGGCTCCATCAGTGACGTATGCAAATTCTGCTATTTTGGGTGGATATATTTCTTCGACCTAAACAAACATTTTTCATTAAATCTTTGTAAATAAATCGTTCAAAAATTAAAATAAATAAAAAAATTGTGCAAACCTTAGCTGCAATAAACAGGCACGTGATACCTATGAGCTGTAACTGATTTTTTGGTACATTTTGATGAGTGGAAAGGTATCTGTCTATGTAGTCCATGGCAAGGTAATAAGTTTCTCTGTGTAGTTTGTACACTTCACAAACTTCAATTAACCAATCCAACAAGATAGCTCGCATTCTTGGTTGCAATGTTGGATGCCTCTGAAACATCTGTGGATCTCTTTGACTAAGAGTCTTCTGATCCCCCAAACACATGAGGGACCAAACCTGTGAGCCATCTGCCCAAGGAAACGATGGTAGTGGACTTGGTCTGTTTGAGGCATTACTAGAAGCTGAAGGTGTCAAGAAACAAGTCGCGCTTCTTAATTCTGACCAGGTTGCTGGTTCCTGTTGCTCCTTTAGGGGAGATGACTGATGTTGAGGTGTACAAGGATTTTCCACAGAATGCGTGCCATGACAAGATTCGGTATATGATACATGAGATAATGTTGGTACTTTGCTAGGAGGATATATATTTTCCGAATCTTCTGAAAGTTCTGTTGTACGTCTTTTACGTTTCAACGATTGTCTCTCTTTACCTCCTTGCAAATAAGTTTGCGAAGACTTCTTCTCTTGTAAACTGGCGATAGAAAGGAGAGGAAAAAAATTATTATCTTGTACAAGCTGCTGTACCTCTGTCGTGAGAGTATGAGCGAAGAAACATAAAAAAAAGTGAATGATACAAGAATGACGACCGAAGACGCAATGCGGATTTTGATGTGCAACACTTATACTACTGTTTGTCATTTATCGAATCTCAAATAATGCAGCAATTTTTATACCACTGCAATTTTTCTACCAGCAGTCTCAATATGTAGGTTGTAATTATAGAAGGTTATACAAACAAAATTGAAGCTATGATCAAAAGAAAAAAAATTGTTAAGCGCTTGCCAAGAGTGTTTCGAGATCGCTGTTATACGTATTAATTTCTTCCATGCGAGAAAGAAAGGAATAAAGGAAAAATCTTACGATCGAACGGAAGATCGAGCACTCACCTGGTCTGTGGCATCTTGCTAAGAAATTGTCGTAGAGTCCGAAATATTTCCCAAGAGTTGGAAACTTTTTTATTAATTCCAGGCACCGGGTGATGTTTTCCGAAATTTTAGAGGAAATTAAGTAGGATTTAGGGGCAGAATGTGAGCGAGAAAATATCGGAAAGTAAGAGAGCGCGCGAAGCTTACAGGCACTCGATCGCCATAATGCACGTCCTCTTCCTCGATACCGATCCGATATTTTATGCCCAAACTTAATTGCACTTAATTAATTTAATCAATAGAAAATCTCTGGTAGTCTCTAGTGATGTACTATCGTGGCGGAGATGATTTTCGAATACAATTTTTGTCGAAAAATCCGAGGACGTGGATCTCGAAGCGCGGGAGACCAGCGCGCGAAACGATGACCAACCCCTGCTTGCAATCTGGCGCTGTGACGCCCTCTATACGTATACCATAACCTCAAAGGGGAAAATGTTCCAATTTTTACGAATACTCTCCCGAGGAGTCCTCTTGACCTTTCTCAACGCATAAGAACCGGTGTCATCCTCAGGAAGCAAGGATTTCGTGGATCGCAGTAAGGTCGACCGAACTGTCCCAGCACTCAACGACGTTTCGCGGTCCGAGCGATTTTTTCGAATAAATACGCGGTATAATAGCACTCGGAGACCGGATCGTCGAAGGAAGCGAGTGCATTCGGCTGTTATCGATGTCCTCTTCCTTCGTTGAATATGAAATCACGGCATTTCAGCCTTTCGGAAATCGGTCGAACCAAGATGCATCCACGCTCTTCCGCATCCAGAGCACTTCCCGCCTTGATATAATCGCGGCGTATCTTCGAAGAAACAACGGAAAATCTTTCGAATCACTCGCGACAAATTCGTAACGATCGAGAAGGTCGCGCGGTCGTGTGCGAACGAAAAATGCGAGCGTTGTATCGGCTTAAAATCCGCGAACGAAACACCTTCCCATCGAACTTTTGCGGGAACGCCAAAGAAGCGATGGGCGCCGGGCAGGCGCGCTTATAGAGGGCGCTCTCGGACGTATGGGCAAACGGCTCTACGATTGGTCGAGCCGCGCGACACAGCTGGCGCTCAGCTGATCCGTCGTCGGCACACATTCGCGTCAGTCTTCACCGATACGAGCGCGCTGGCGCACACGATGCACACGGTGCAACTCGCGCCCCTGACCCACGCGGGAAAATACGCGCGCGCGCGTAAATCCTCTTCTCTCCCCTCCACAAGACGCGTCATCTAACCGACATAACACAAGCCGACCGCCGACAACGACCCGCGACCGCCGTTCCTAAAGATACGCTCTCTGCCACGTGTCGAGCACGGTGACCCCTTTCGATTTACGAAGGCCAAGCCAACTTTGTTTCTTTTGGATTTCGAATTCCAAAGGAATTTTTAGTGCGACGACGATGAAGGTAAATTTTTGTACATCAAAAATTTACGTTTAGAGCTTTAATGTTTTTCTCGGTTCGTTCTTTTTTTCGGGAATGTTTGTCTCCGCGTTGTAGTCTCGATGCCATCGAATTTTTCGAAATTGTCGGTAGTATTACGTGTGTTTAAAAAGTGACGAGATATTTACAGAAAGCGTGTAATTTATGAGACTGACAATAAGGACACGGATTAGATATCTTATAAATATCGATAATATTTTTTATTTTATTCAGCAAATCACGGTTATTTACATTTGAAGGTCATATTCTCTGATATATGTTGCAGAATTTTCAGGATATACATGCCGAAGAGCAATCGAATAGCGTCTCGTATAATATCAGAAAAGTAAGTCGTACAAAATATCTTCATTCATAAACTATCAAATAAACAATTTATTTTCTATTGGTTTATACTTTGGTATGTATCTCAGAAATTATGAGACACAATGAAATGCGTTCCGAGCTAACTGTAAAATCGGGAAGTGTCAAACGATAAAGTCAATCACTGTCGTTTCGATGACTACACGTTATCGACTAATTTTACCAACACATTCTGAAAACATCCGCTACGAGGCGCTGTGATCGATTTTAACCGATGACTGATTTCGTCGTCTACCTCGTATACTGTCAATGAATGTCGCTTTATGGTCACACACATATGCACTTGAGCATTTCGTGCACATATGCCAAGTCCAGTGCAAGTATGCACGGAAATTCGGTGTGTGATAGGGTTGACGGTGAGGGGTAGAAGATTCTAGGGGAAAGAGGAAGTGCAAGAATGCGATGTGCATCGTCGAACGACAAGACGAGGAAGACACCGGTGTGTCATTGACTGCGACACCGGAGGTGCGCTTGTACTTCGATAAGATGGCTCGTAATTATCTGTAGATAATTAAATATCGGATTTTGCGATTGTTTACATTTCAAATATAATCACATGTTAGATAAAAACACACGGGTTGAAGGATCGAGTAACGTTACGATATATGTATACACTCAAGTAAATCGTTATCAAATTATTATAATATGATCGTGATTTTAAATGAATCGGTATTTTAAAATAAATTATTTTGCTTTTAAATAATTACGATTTTTATAACAGTTACGATTAATTAATATATTTATATTTTAATGTTTATCGTTATCGATAAGTTTGGATATGTCAGGCGACACACACAATTTTCATTTTCTTCCTACAATATGTATCCTTAGCGACATTTATCGATATTGAAAATAATGAATTGTCCTTTGCTTCCAAGGACGTCATAGGACAGGTTTTTGACATTTCACGGTGATATTCTCTTAAAAGCTGGAAATATCTGCTCGTCTAGCCGAATGATCTCATCGGTGCTGTTCTAAGGGCACGCAGTTGACACATACGGCCCTGGTTTTCTGGAAATCGTCAGCGGTCCGGGGCCATTAAACGCGTTATATGTGTCTTGCAATTTGATCCCACGGTGCACGGTACACCGATCGGAGAGTAATTTACGCGAATTCCTGGGCATCGGGAACTCTGCAGGTGGGCCTCCTGGGTTTCTTTTCGATCTCTGATGCCTCGATATCAGTGATAGTCTTTTTATCGTATCGTCTACACCTGTAAGACGTTCGGAAATCCATCAGATTAGGAGAATCCAGGCCGACGGGATTTCGCTCTACCCAGGACCAGTTTTGCTTCTGAAAATTCGCATGCACCGAAGATTTATCGGCATTCAATCCTTTCGGTGCTGTTGTTAGAATACATAGACTTTCGCGATACAGATGATTTTATATGATCGGTCACGCGATTTTCACTCGGATTCAGATGTGCCAGAAAATTTTTGAAGAATTTACATTTGTTTTCTTTTCTCCTTTTCCTCTGTTACATAGAAAACATAATATGTATGCGTGCATGTATTACAGATTAAGTATTCATATGCTATTGTACTTGCAGTGTAAATGAACGTCTACTTTTGAGAAGTAATGCAAGGCATGATGCCAGTTAAGACAAAATCTCGTATTCCTGAGACAATGGGAGTGACAAATGGATTAGTCGATGCCAGAGCTAAGCAAGTTTTAAGGGAAGCAGTTGACGCAGTTGTCAATAGTTTTGCAAAGCATACTCAAGGTTATGGAAGAGGTATGTTATTTTTCTTGGTAGATTTTTCTTTGCGTATTTTTTTGAGAGATGATACTTTTAATTTTGACATTATGTGTATGTTTAGTGAATGTCGTGGAGGCATTGCAAGAATTCTGGCAAATGAAGCAAAGTAGGGGCACGGAATTAAGAAATGGAGCATTAGTAATTTATGAATCAGTCCCAGGTGCTAGTCCACCATATGTTTGCTATGTTACCCTTCCTGGAGGATCTTGCTTTGGAAGTTTCCAAAACTGCCCTACGAAAGCAGAAGCACGTAGGTCAGCGGCAAAAATAGCGCTGATGAATTCGGTGTTCAATGAACATCCATCTCGAAAAATCACAGACGATTTTATTGAGAAAGCTGTGGCTGAAGCAAGAGCAAGCTTTGCAAAGCCTTCGACTACACCTAATGGTGTTAGCAATCAAACTCAAGTAATTTTTAATAGGATGTTAAAAAGTATTCCATGTATGATAATACACATTAAAATACTCTGATATATTTTTAGGGAAATGGCGATGATAAGGAAGATCCAAATACTGGTATTGGTGCATTCCGTTTTATGTTGGAATGTAATCGTGGCAGGACAATGTTAGAATTTCAAGAACTTATGACAGTTTTCCAGTTACTTCATTGGAATGGATCACTGAAAGCTATGCGAGAAAGGCAGTGTAGCAGACAGGAAGTAGTAGCGCATTATAGTCATCGTGCGTTAGACGACGATATGCGTAGTCAAATGGCACTTGACTGGGTTGCCAGAGAACACGAAAGTGGTGGTGGGGTTGTTGCAATGGAATTAGCTTTAGCTGAAAGGGAACTCGAAACGGCGCGTTTAGCAGGACGCGAGCTCAGATTTCCAAAGGAAAAGAAAGATATACTAATGTTGGCTCATGCTCAAGTTTGTCCTCAATGAATTTTGTAAAATTATTGCACGAGTTAACGTGCCTTCTGAGATTTTATGAGACTGGCTTTTTGAAAATTGGATCATTCAGAAACATAAGCAGTTCCTGTACCCTGCAAGGATCGAATTTTCAAAAATAGTAATTCTTTCTCCATTTGTTATTCATTTTTTATCATTAGACAATTTCGTTCTATCAATATTTCCTATTGTAAGGAATATATTACACAGAATTTTGTGATAATACACTTTCAAAGGAATTAAAGAATTCAGTGAAGTGTGTCCAGGGTATTCTAAGTACTTAATTACTATTAGAAATCAATTAAAGCAGAAATACAGTAGACGTTTAGCACAATATTTACCCATGTGTACGTACGTACGTGCATATGTTCGAACGCATAAATTTGTCTTCCATTTTTTATATATTTTTTTTCATAAATGATATGAAACATATTTTTTATATATACATTCCAGTTATATGCTTGAACACATATTGCGCTTGCTTGCATGCCATGTATGGGATACTAAAGCATACATGTATAAAGATATATATTAATGTTCAAAGAGATTACAGTGCCTCTTTAAACATTTTTATATGATATGGCATGCACTCTAAATGTTATAAACATGCGAAACTCATAAAGGGTGAAGACACTTTCATTGTGCCTGAAAATAAGTGATTATAACATAGTGAATCTATAATTATTTCAACAATATTTTATTATTATTATTATTATTATTATTAAGCATTGACAAATACATTTTTTAATATAAAGTTACAGTGTTCATTGTATGCCTCTGATTCAATATCATTGAGTTTGTGTAGTAACACTTAAATTTTCCTCTGACAATGTTGTCACAGGTACAGTCTCGTCTTCTTGTAAAGGATGTGCAAGTACCTTGTCTATTAGTCCAAATTCCTTAGCTTCAGAAGGACTCATGAAATTATCTCTTTCCATACTACGCTCTATATGAATTATAGCATTAATTATTAAAAGAATTAAAATAAATTGTTATAGTTGACCTACCTATTTTATCTAATTCCAGTCCAGTATGTTTAACATATAGGTTATTAATTTGCTTTTTGAGTTTTAATATCTCTAGGGCTTGAATTTGAATATCTGTGGCTTGACCAGATACTCCTCCTGATGGTTGATGAGTCATTATTCTAGCATTGGGTAACGAATGTCTCATGCCTTTTGCTCCAGCAGCTAGAAGTAGGCTTGCCATTGAACATGCCTGACCTACACACCATGTTGCAACAGGTGGTAGAACATATTGCATAGTGTCATAGATACCCAATCCTGCCGTTACACTTCCACCAGGTGAATTAATATACATATGAATAGGATTTTTGCTACTCTCTGATTGAAGAAAAAGTAACTGAGCTATAACCACGGAAGAAACGCTATCTGTAATCTATTAAACAAAGATATAAATTATTTTTCATAATTTCAGATAGAAATTCAGGTTATTCAATTCTATAATACAGTAAATTAACATTAGTCAAATATTACCGGGCCCATAAGACATATTATTCGTTCTTTTAGAAGACGAGAATAAATATCATATGCACGTTCTCCCCTTCCACTTTGTTCAACTACGACAGGTACAAAATTTAAGCAACGTGCACTTAATTGTTGACCATAGCCCTGTTTAAATATGTAGATCAATTTTATTCATTCAATTTTGTTA
Source organism: Odynerus spinipes (assembly GCA_032403825.1). Taxonomy (NCBI): domain Eukaryota; kingdom Metazoa; phylum Arthropoda; class Insecta; order Hymenoptera; family Vespidae; genus Odynerus; species Odynerus spinipes. The sequence continues at coordinate 2,511,408 of JAIFRP010004405.1, forward strand.
TTATCTTAAAGATTGTTATGATAGAAATACTCACAGAAATTCGTAATAACCTATTTACTTTTTGCAACATTTCCACAAATTTATTTATAAATTAATAATTTTTTTTATATACAATTATTGAGATCATTGAATATCCTATATTAATATTGAATTGGTCGCTTGAATCTGAGAAATAAACGTTAAGTATCTCAGTGTCAATAAGTCTTACAAACAGACGACAGATTTAATCAAAAAATATAACCTGTAAAAACGAAACGTATCTAGAACGTCAAGATAGTTAATAACCAATAATAGATTAAGTAGAATATGATAATGGTATATAAAAGCGAAATTTGTGCTTTGTAAGGTTATGTTTTTGTTATTTATACTGAACTTGTATTTGTTTCATCAAAAGTGATATAAATACACCTTGTATTGTACAATCGGTAATGGCTAAAACTACGGTATCGATTGTAGATACGCTAAAAGTATTTGGTTTATGTTATTAACATTATTTGTATATTTCGTATTCTTGTTCGAAGATTTTTTAATTCTTGTAATAAATTATAACTTTATTACGTTCAAACATTAAATGATTAACAATAATATATTTGATATTTGAAAAATAAAACAGTCTCATAAGGCGAACATAGACTAGGCAATATAGTGAGTGACGTTAATATTGAATATTATAATCATGCTATTTGTGGTTAGAAAAAAGTTTACGCGTTAAAAGAATTATTATTTAAACTTAACATGAATTGTCAAAAGAATTGAAATGCAGCTTTATTGAATCTTACTTTGTGATTACCGTAACTTTGTATAAGTTTTTATAAATGTGTATGAGGTTAAACATCGATACTTGTTACTCTATCTGCAATGTTTTCATTGTTATTTATTAAAAATAATTTAAGCGCTAAAGTATTAATAAATTCATTAAATTCATCTCGTACATTTTCACAAAAACATGTATCTAGATCAAGTTTTTTATTCCGCAAAGTATTTGAAAAACCGAGGTATTGTACAACTGATCATTTAGGTTAATAAATAATATTTACTATTACATAATTAAAAACTATATTGTTTCTGTTTAGAATAAACAATATAGAAGGACAGTCATGGACATTGCGTTTAATAAAACGACATAATCAAACACAATATTGGGAGAAAAATATCAATGTATTAAATAATGTAATATTGTACAAGCATGACTATGAAATGTACTATAGGATAGCTCATATATTTGGTTTATGTAATATTATTTTATGGACGTGGGGATTTTTTGATGGATACCTGCAAATGTTGCATGAGTTATGGATCAAACCATTTAAACAATTTATAGATGAAAATGCTATTAATGTCGTACTATTTTCATGTACAACCGCACTAGGTATATTTCAAAAATTATTTGTAACAATGTACAATTGTTATTAACTATTATTTTATATTTTTTTTTATTCCAGGACCACTTTTCTATGCAATCCTTTGTTTCCTTTGTGCACGTTCAATCAAATATGTGATCTTAAATAAAGGAGGCACGCATGTTAGCTTTATTACTTATCATCCATTAAAAAGTAAACGTACTATAACTGTTCCCCTGGACAAGGTAAAAATAAATGCTATACAAAATAATTGTTAACTATCTACAATAGGCATGTATTTATATAAAATTATTATATGAAAAAGTATCTATAAAAAAATGAGTGTAACATCTGATATTTTTAAGGTATATTGCCTACGGCCGAGAAGTGATCCGCTAGGAGCATACATATCTGTCAAAATAGATGGCTACAAATTTAATTTTTTACTTGATAAAAGAGGCACTTTTGTGAATGGGGATCTCTTCGATCAAACGGTTGCATGGCAAAAATAACATGATGAAATTTAGGGACAACTTCATTACTTAGTATTCTTTGATGTAAGACTACACTTTTATCAATGTACTTTAAGAAATAGAACTAAAAAATAAATAGAATTTTCTACAGTATAAGAAATGTATAAAAATTTCTAATGCATCTTTATCTTATTAATATTAGTATGTGGAAATATATATATATATATATATAAAGTATTATGTTTTATTGCACCAGTATTAACAATTGTCAATTGATTAATTATCATTTATAAAGTTATATATAATTATTTGGTCTTTCTTTCAACAAAATATGTATATGGAATGTTATTGTTAAGTAGCTTTCCAAATTTTCAGTATCTCTGACTATTTCGGTCATAATATTTGCCTGAGTATTTACTATAGCGATCACTATATCCATCTTCTTGATACTTGTCTTCAGCCTTATAAAAAACTTCAGGTGCAGATCCAACATGTTTTTGCCAGTAACGTGTCCAATACAAATCTTCTGGATTAATATCATGTGGATGCTTTGCATTTCTGAATACATGTACACAATATACAAGACTTCCTATCAGTGTTAAGAATCCAAATACAAGAAAAACTATACCTAAAATCCTAGACAAAAGTGTATTTATAATATTACATACATGCACTATAAAAAAATGTATATATAAAATATTATGCTTACCATACAATTAATGGTTGAAAAAATTGTATCACTATAACAAAACCCAAAGTCACTAGGATTAAACCAAGGTTCAGAAGCAGCATGAGACAACAGATTCCTTTTGTATTTGGACAGAAAGGATTAGGTGTTGACATGGTTTCTATAATGATACCATCTTTCCTAGAAGTTTGTGTTTTAACTGTCGATATTCCTGATCTCCCAGAACCATAACTGTAGTGACTAGGAGCTCGATGACCCATTCTAGAGCTTGGTGCAAGACTATGGTGGGATCCACGACTAATGACAAAAAAATATTTTTATTTAGAATATAATTATTTATGTAAGTATTAATTGCAATTAATTTAATTATAATTCATTTAAAACCTTATTTCTGAGGTTGTTCTATAAGCAGCACTTGTAACGTATATATCTGAACCATTATCACAGATACTTCCATGTGATGCACTTTTGTTGAGTGGATGCCGAGATGGGCCTGAAAGTACAGACCCACAACCATTTTGTGCACTTTGTGATCTTCTTTCTTCGCCTTGGTCATATTTCTCTTTACGATTTTTCCTTGCTGGTACAACTGGTTTTACCTTTAGAAATACATAATCTTAATTTACATGAAATAACGAGGTAACAATACTCAACTTCGTTGTATCTAAAATTACCATAGTAGTGTGATCATTTGCTATAATGTACTCTGACATAGTACGGTCCGAAGGAGCACGTTGACTTTCTTCTCCATCTGTCAGATAATCACGATTCATACTGCCATGATAACCTACATATCTTGATGAGTGAGACATGTTGATCTCCTCTATGTATTTTTTAAAAATTTGTCTTTTTACAAATAATCTTGCTGATTCGTTTCCATTTAAAAAATATCAAAATCATAGTAAGAAAATGTGGCCCTGATTCTAGAGGAAGAAATGGAAGAAGAATTAAAGATAAACATTAATGTTCAAATATTAAGCTAACAATTCAGAAAATACCCACCATTAATGTTAATGCAAAATATAAATTATTTTTATCATAACATCATAGGTCCAAAACAAGTTAATCTAATTTTTATTTTGTATAATCCTGTAAAAGAAGAAAGTCTGTGTTAAGCATTTTATTAAAATGATTCAGTACATGTAGTGTACATGTATTTATAATTATTACTCATTATTGGGCAGTAGTAGGAGTTTCAGTGTATAATACATGATGTTTATCATTGTTTCACTCTGTAGTTTCATTATAATAGAAACAAGTTATTGTGAAAACATCATCATATTTTCCAACGTAGGTGTGTCGATTTTATTCATGTATCAAATACTAATTTGGTATGATGATGTCACGTAAGAAGGTCGCGTGTGACATCCTCGATAGGTAGCATGTATTATATGGATTCTCTATCGATGATCTATCGCTATTACTTTTCATACGAAGATTTTATTGAGGAAAAAATTCTAAATTTAAAAATTTTAAATTTCGGAAAAAAATTTTGACAAAAAGGTACAGTGAGGATATACGGCGTTTTTGAAGTGTCAATTTTAAATGATAACGTACAATTTTTTATTAGTTATTTCGTATTTGAATACCATTTATTTTTATTCGCCCGAATTTAATTTGATTTTCATCAATTTTCATAAAGATCACGATAATCTAGCAGTAGCGAAAATTCTTCGCGCAAGCGTGATACATACATCGTATAGCTGAACTGGATCGTAATTTTAGCGAAACCACTTGTTGCTTTAACGAAAGAAAAGTCAACTAGAGCAAAACTTCTACATAATCAAAGATCATGCACGCAGGTTTGTGGATTTAAATATTCGTTGGTGAAAAAAATATATATATGTAGCATGAATCCTGTCTCGTACTAGGCAGGTGTTTATTACTTATTGTACTTTCTATTCGTCGACAGTATCAACTTTTTATAAATTCCTTAAATATCCCAGTGACATAATATGGATCACTTTAATGGATCTCGTACAAATAAATTGAACTTTTACTTGCACATTTAATATCGATGAAAATATTTGATTAAAAACGTATTCGTCGACTTACCTTCGATTTAACACATCTTATCCTTATTTTCATAGGAATGCACTAGATAAATGTTTTCCAAGCAGTCGAGTCCTTGATTTCGTGAGTATTGTTATTCTCAGGCTGTTTGGTACCTCATACACTCGAGAAAAGAAAATGTAGAGCCCGGAAAAGAACGTCTTCTTGTGTTTAACATTTTCCACGACATAAAACAATTGGTTCACATCGAGTTAACTGCGCTGTAACGCGAACGAAGGTGTACAAACGCTTCGCTGCCTCTCATACTACTATACTAGAACGGAGTTCCAAAGCGAAAGGTGCATTCAGCGTGGTTTCATGTCCGAGACGCTTCTGTAGCGCCTTTAAAAGGCAAGCTAAGGCCGACAGCTTTCGCGCGTTAATAATGTTCCTTACAATTCGTACATAATGAACGATCTTTCCAAGAAGAATAGCCGCCTGTTATAATTTATGCGAGAAACACGGAGAAAAGATACTTCGTGCCTCGGATAGAGGAGGCATTTAATGCACGAGTAGAATAATTTTGTAGACCTGTTTATTTTAAAAAGATATATCGATTCAAAAGATCCTTTTATATTATTTTGAATTTTCGTAAATCCTCGCGCGTATAAATTCGGGTAAATATTTAAATGTATATAATATTTAATAAACGTTTCACCACGTTCAAATAGTTGCTTTCGATATAAGATCGATATTTTTTTTAACGATGCCTCTTTATCGATTACTTTTTTTCGATAATATACTAATATTATTTCGATTTTATTATCGTGCCCTTTCGAAATATTTCTACATTATTTATTTAATTGTGAAATAGATAAAGTAATACCAAGTTATATTGATAGTAGTACGTAAATAAGATATATGTTATACCAGCATAAATATCTTATTTAAAAGCAAGTACTTTAAAAGTAAATGTAAAGAATCTGTGAAAAAATTGGACAATCTTTTCTTTATTATTGACATGAATTTTTATTTTTTTAAATACTTCATATTACTACGCTTTGAAATGTACTTTTAAAATTGGCGGAACCAATGATAACAATAAGTTATTTTTGTTAACCAATTATAAGAATCAACGTTTATGAAGACATACTGTTATTGGCTGCAACTTAAATTTCAGAAATTATCGCGGTTTACAGGTTGTATAGGTTTCAGACGCCGTTTGAGGCATTTGTAAGTGTTCAATAATTACAGTTTATTATTAAAATATATCATAATTTTGTTAAATCCACATTTAAAAAAAACACCACGAATTTAGTTTTTTAATAGGTTCCTTTTGTACTATAGTTCGTAGGTATAAAGTAAACTATTTTCAAAAATAGTCACAATAAAACATTACGATTGTTATTATAATAAAGTTAAACGTTTTGTACAAGAAATTATATTAAATTAAAGTGTTTTTAATATAAACACTTGTTATTGAATTATTTACGTATAATATTACTTTAGTCGACGGGCATTTTAGGTTAGTTTATTCCGACTTCGCGCCAAAATTAAACATCAAAGTTTATAACCTCAGTGATACTCCGAATGTGAACAAATACAAATATTTCTTTATTTAACAGAAAATTTGTTGTCCTGCTTCGTATATACATTAATTCAATTTTTATGCGGACGAAGGATGTAAGATGTCCCAGCACGGAGCTGCACTGCAAACGTATAATCAGGAATTAGTAAAATGTGAGTTACTTTTTAGTGGACTTAAAGATATTATTTATTGTTTCATGCGAATATTATGTATGTTTTGTTAAAGGTATACGTATTTAATATTATTAATATGTGGATATGTAATGTATGTGTCAAATTTTCTCGACAGTTTTTGTGAAACTTTTTCAAGGTTTGGAAGAAATGAAGCTGAGACGAGCAGAACTACAAGCACAAATTGAATCACAAGAAGAGGAAAAGAATAACCTACAAAGAGAAATAGAAAAAATGTCTTATAAACTTACACGTTTAAATGATAGCCTTGCTAAGAGAATAGCTGTCAGAAATGAATATGATCGGGCTATTGCGGATACTGAAACAGCTTATATGAAAGTAAGTTATATTTATTTATAACATTATATATTGATATGGATAATTTCCGTTTTTTTATCATTTTAGATTTTAGAAAGTTCACAATTATTACTCAATATGTTAAAAAGAGAAGCCACAAACTTAGATCAATCTCTAGTAAAGGCTAGCGTGGATAAACAATGCAGACAATGACAACAAATAAATAAAGAAATCAATAAAATTTCTAGAACGATTTATTAAAATATTCATGATATTCTTGACTAGGAAAATTTATCCATTAGTTTGTAACAAGTACAAAATTGTAAATATTTGATATAAGATAATAGATTATTTTGTGATCACACATTATGCTCAAATATTAATAATGTATTGTACAAATTTTTCATAATCTAATATTTATAAACATAATAATGTATATATGTATCTTGTTGTATGGTGTGTGGTGATTTGAATAGGTGTAATTTTCTTAAGAGTATTTTTATTACTAAAATTTCAAATAAATGTACTTAGCAATATAATGATAAGTTATATATTCGGAAAAGCTTAATTTATATTTAATATTAGTTTATTTTCCTGCTATGAACAGTTCTCTTATATTATGTGAAGACTGACCAAAAATTCTAAGCCTGTTCATAGGATAAATGTATGTTATATTTGTAGAGATTTCTGTAGTAATATTATTTTTTTGCATTTATAATGAATTAGAATGAGTAATTATATGGTCTATTATAATATAAATATATTTCTGTTTCTATTTTTATACATCATTGATACAAATTAATACTTTTCAGGTATTATAAAATATTACTAAATATTTGCACGTAATAATGATAAATGTCTTTTAATGAAGAAAACAATGTGAAATTAAGTTAAGACATTTTTATACTTTTAAACTCAGGTTATTTTATTGTGACTTTCTACAATTAAGCATTTCCTAAAGCTTTTTGTTCATTCCAGACTCGTAATAGTTCATTTGGGTCTTCATATCCATGAGAAGTAACTACATATTTATAGTTGAACTTTGTATAATCTTTTTTATAAAAATGAAATTCTTCACAATGAAATGGTTCTATGTCAGCCTTCTTTGCTACCAAACCCAAAAAAATGTCATCGAATCTGAAGTGCTTTGTATAGAAACTGGTATAATACATATCTAGAAGAGCTTCTCGTGAAACTACGTATGCCCCAGCACTAACATACGGTGGCCATAAATGAAAAGGATATTCTTCTAACGAAACATACCACTTTGATGATCTATGACGATGGGGAGATGAAACAAATACAAAACCTGCATATAATCTAACATCTTCTGGAAGTTCAAAATCAAACACTTGTCTCTTTTTACGAATTGGTGATTTTGTCTTGTTATCTTTATTATGATTATTTAAAATTGTAGTTGGATGGTTTTCAGTTATGTACTTTTTGTCAATAACATTTTCCTGAGTATCAGAAAAAGCATCAGACAAATGCACCGACTCTACAGTGGAAAGCAACTCTTTTTGAGTATGATTATTTGGATCAGATATATCTCCTATATTTGGTTTAATCTTTTCATTGTTGTTGTTCAATAGATTTGATCCATATGTGAAATTTACATCTGATACATGAGATTGATATGAATATTTTATTTCTCTTTTTTGGGAAATCTTTTTTGGTTCCTTTAAATAATCTGGATAATTTGCAGGATTTCTAATAAATCTTAACACATTTTTAACAGAAACATACATATCATCATCTACAAACATATAAAATTTTGAGTTGGAACAGTATTCCACTGCCCATTTAAAACCTATCATCGTTTTTATTGTATTATTATAGTATTCATCTATAAAATTTACTTGTATAATGTCTTTGTATTTGGTCGCTTCAAGTTTTACTTTAGCTTGTACTTCTTCATCATTTGAGTGCACTCCTAACAGAAAGACTGTTCTGGATGGAACATCAAAAAATCTTTTTTCAAATCCCCAAGACTTTCGTATTGCCATCCTTCTATCAAAGTTCTGTACAGCTGATTTAATTATATATACTACACGGAATTTACTACGTTCAATTTCTTGGCATTTCTCTTCATTATTATATATAAAAGAGTAATTATATACATTAATTGGGTCTACAGCAGGTTTCTGATTGTGTCTCAATGCATTTACAAATTCATGTACATTACCAGTATAAGGATAAATGAAATTATCATCGTAAGTCACTTCAAACATGTGAGTAAATGCTCCAAAATAATTTAAGAGCATAATGAAACTAATGCAAAGAGCAAAATATTTAAGGCTAACTTTTGATAAGAGCCGAAAGCTTGTACGATCATAAGGATTTAGTAAATAATACATTGTATCACAGGTATGATTTTGAAATAGTGTCCTCGCATATATTTTCTTATACTATGTAGGCTCTTCCTAGTCTTCATTAATTATACAGCAACATATCTAAAAGTAAACGCACATAAGTTTTTGATACGGTTCTGTTTTTACTATCCATGTGAAATAACAATAAATACTTACAGCATTAATTATAAATAGTAATGTCACAGAAATGGTTTATTTAATTGCTGCATCTCTGGTGTGTAATTGTTGAAGATTATTCACAAATATTACATAAGTTTTTAACTGACACACGAAAAATAAAGGTTAAACATGTTTGATACATTTTTTCTTTAAGAATGACATGTTGACATAACACTTCTGTTATTCATGGCATTCACAAACAGCAAATTTGTTGATATTTATTGATACCAATGTAAAACGATTACACAGTCTATTACGTACACTATTTTGTGTTAAGTTCATTAATTTAATAATTATATCACTGAGAAATATCGATAATATCTCGACTGAGTGCAGTTTCGAGATTCGATTTCGCTCTAGTTGAGCTATTGAAAAAAATTATTTACAAATTATAAGTTTTTGATCATAGATCCAATTTTTGAACATTAACCCAATTAATTTCGGAAATCCGGTGTTTTTATTAATTTTAAGAAATTACATCAAATAAGTCAAAGTGCAACATTCATTTGAAATCGTGAGAAATTGTTCACATAAACTACCACGTAATGAATAGTGTACGTATGTGTATAATTTTGTTTAAGAGTAAAATTCTGCATAAAAATTGCAAGGATGTTGGATATTTGTTACAATTTTGATGTCGTGCTATTCAAAATGAGCGGAGAGTATTTTAATGACTATTTGTAATGTATTATAACAATGCATTTTAGTAGTCGGTTATAATAAATTTTCATAAAAAATGAAAAAGACTTCTTCAAAACGGGCAACGGCCGTACAACAGGATAGGATTATAATAAAAAAACCTTTCGGATTTTGTTGCGACAAAAAAGGTCAAGATCCTGAGACTCACTACGACCGACGCAAACCACCTTTTAAAGGTTCTTTGACTGACGTAGTTGTTGGAAATGGCGGTCCGAGTTTAAAATTTCGCGTTCAAGATATTGGTCCATTACCATATCCAATTCATCGAAGTACCTCAAGAGTAAAAGGTGCAGCTTTTCTCGGAGATTGCAAACGTTGTCGTCCACCATTGCGTTGGTATATAGAAGATGAAATTGCACTCGCTCGAGATATTGTTGCTCGTGAAAGACAAGCACAATACAACTTCGAAATGGATAAAAATGTCGAGATCGCGAAACAGAAAAGTAATTTATTTATAAAATTTTCTAAATATTTTACAATTATTGATATTTCCTTTGATGATGCAGAACAATTGCGTATGGATCGTAAAGCGGCACGTAGAATGAAAATTATGGCAAGATAAATCCATATCCGACTTCTAAATGCATATTTGCGGACGAAAGATATGAATGCTTCTAAAATGTTTTATTAAAAAATATATTTAAGCAGAATACAAAAGTTCATACAATTTTATGCTTACAATTTATTATTAACTTCAATAGTTTATAGGTCAATTTTTATATAGGAACAAAACTGAAACATCAATGTCAAATTAATCTAAATTCACAAATAAAAATATTAATGGTCACCCCAGAATGTACCTGACAATGAGATTAATATATTTGAAACAATAATTATTAATCTAATTTATAACTTTAATTTAGCACTATTGTTACACTTTATCTGTCCACAGTAGTGTTACAAAAATATAAGATATATGTATCACGATAACGTATTTATTGTATAATATATCGTTATGTCTTAAACTAATAATCATTGGGAAGGTAATGTAAATCAAATAGATTTTCATAATATATATTAACAAGCTATTTTTAAAACACATGAGAAATTATTTAAAATATATATAACAAATCACAAAAAGCAGAAATTACTTATTTGTCAATCAGTTTATCACTCCAGTAATACGGATATCTTTTTTTATTTCTTTAATATTGTAAATAACAATTTAAAAATGAATGATATATATGCATATAATATATACATATATATGACAAAAATAACTGCAGCCTTGTATAAAAAAAAATTAAAGTAGATATTCTGAATAGTTAGGAAACACGAATGAGCTGGAGGTAAATATGTATAAATGATTTTTTTAAATATTGCTTAAAGGAATACATAAATAGTTTGTAAATGAATGTAAAGACATTCCACGTGTCAATATTTAAAAAAATTAATTTATAAATATTTAACCACCGATTTTTCCATATTCAGGTCATGGCATATGAAAATTATACTGTGGATAGAAAATATGTCTCTGTAACAAGAATGAATAATTTTAACATTGATGTAATGGATTAAGTTGGATTAATCTTTGGTGAAATATTAGATTAAATGGTGGCACATGAAAGTTCTATTAAATAAATATAAGTATTGAACATTGTTCAAATTGAATAATAACTTTGAATAATGAAATAAACTTGTGTTAATAAAGTTATATATGTATATGTATAAATACATAAATACATATATATAATTATAAAAACTTTAAAAAAATAAAACAAAAATAATATCTTAACTTAATTTTCATACTACTGTAGTGGTATCTTGCTGGACCAGTAATAAGTTCATATTTAACTTTATTAATCTTCTCGTAGTCATACCATATGCAGGGGAATGTTATCTTGTATAGCCACGGTAAGTACTTCCTGTTTCCCACTACTTCTCTATGGATTTACCATATCAGCCTTTCCTTTTTTTGAAGGTCTTTCCTGTTACCAGACGAAGCAATTTATTTTTGTAGATATTAACATCATTGTATTTCTTGATTGCACATTTATAATTTTTATAAGTTTACATGCATTTACAAAATCAGTCTTACATATAAGAAATTGTTCTGGTGAGTCTGTAATGTTTTCATTTTTAATTAACTTTCATAATAGTTTTCATTGATATACTAAACTAAAATTATACTTTGTGAGTACTTACTGTTGCTTTTTAATAGAGAATTATATATCAGTCTCCTTTTTGTCATTTTTCACTGCACTTTCTGTCGTTGTACTTGTCTTGTTTGAATCTTTCGAACAAGTCAATTCTTGTTTTTCTGAAGAACTTTTATTAATGTCAGCGTTAGTAACTTTTGTATCATGTAATTCTTCTGATGTGGAAGTGTTAGGTGAACACTTTGTTTCTTTTTCCTCTGGAGAATTCTCACTGGTGTCAATATTTCCAGAAATTTTAAGGTCAGCTAAATCTTTTAAAGTAGGTATATCTGGCAAACATTTGGTTTGGTCTTCTTTACTGTCTGTTTTACTAATGTCAACTTTATTATCAATTTTAGTATCAACAGATTCGTTTAAACTCTTTGTACTTGATGTACAAGTCAATTCTTGTTTTGTTTCACAAACATTAGCATTGTCAACAAGTTTAAGGCCAGATTCTTCTCCAGTGGATACATTTGGTGAATGTTTGGTTTGTGTATCCTCTAATGATTTCTCACTAATATCAACATTCGCAAGCTTAGAGTCAGTAGTTTCTTCTGAGATGGATACATTTGGTGACTGTTTAGTTTGTGTATCCTCTGGTGATTTGTCAATAATATTAACATTAGCATCTTTAAGGTCAGTGCTTTCTTCTGAGATGGATACATTTGGTGACTGTTTAGTTTCTGTATCCTCTGGTGATTTGTCAATAATATTAACATTAGCATCTTTAAGGTCAGTGCTTTCCTCTGAGATGGATACATTTGGTGACTGTTTGGTTTGTGTATCCTCTGCTGGTTTGTCAGTAATATTAACATTAGCATCTTTAACATCAGTGCTTTCTTCTGAGATGGATACATTTGGTGACTGTTTAGTTTGTGTATCCTCTGCTGG
>JAIFRP010004405.1:2524439-2556557 GCA_032403825.1 Odynerus spinipes
GTTTGTCAGTAATATTAACATTAGCATCTTTAACATCAGTGCTTTCTTCTGAGATGGATACATTTGGTGACTGTTTGGTTTGTGTATCCTCTGATGGTTTGTCAGTAATATTAACAGTAGCATCTTTAAGATCAGTGCTTCCTTCTGAGATAGATAAATTTGGTGAATTTTCTTGGGATTTCTTGTCAATCTCAACATCAACAACTTTGAGGTCAGATAACTTTTCTAAATTAGATACATCTGATGAACACACAATTTGTTGCTCTTCTGGTAAACACACAATCTTTTGCTCTTCTGGTAGTGTTACACTTCTATTAGTGTTATCAATAGTACTTTTATCATCTTTATTTATTTCGTCATTCGCCTCGTTTTCGGCAACATTTATACCATCTTTCATTTCATTATTTTCATTAACTTTATTCATATCACAGGCAATTTCAGAGCTACTACCAACTGTTAATATTTCCTGTGTTTTTAGATGTTCTGAACTACATTGTACAGTATTTTCTATATTTTCTGCCTGGATAGAATCTTCAGTTTCACTGTCTCTGTGAGTGTCATCGATCATATTTTGTATTATATCATCAATAGTGAGTTCTGTTACATTAGTCACAGAATTTGTCTCCTTTACTGGTATAGGGGAAGATGCTTGGATATGCTCTTGTTCTGGTAAGTCCATTGAATTACTTTCATTAACATCATTATTCATATTTAAATTGTTTATTTCTTGAGTTTGTACAATCAATTTTTCAGGACTTTCATTTGTATTTTTTTGTTCATGTTCCAACTCTAAGTTACTATTAGTCATCTGTTCAACCATTACATTTTCTGTATCTTTGTTGCTAGTCTTTTCACACAAAGGCAAAAGAATTTCTGTAATATCTTTTCCATCTATGCTTAGTTTTACATGCATAGGATCTTTACTGTCAAGAACGTCAAACTGAAACATTACTGCTCCATCAGCAGCAAGATCTTTAAAGCTTTTGCAAGCTTCTTCGGACCAAGCAGGAATAGAATTTGGTATTTGTAGAGCACATCGTTTGGACAATATAGGAATATTTACAATATCTTCAGGTAATATTCTTAATTCTGTTGTAACAGCAGTATTTCCGTAATCTATATACAGGACATTCACACCATTTTCATCTTGTGATAATATTTTTGCTCTATACCATTGTTCATCCTCTGGGTATTTAGCTGCACATATTGTGCCATTTTCCAAATTAGTTAATGGAAGAAAACTTGGTGCAGCTTGTAAACGATCTGACATTACCTCCAACTCGGCGATACTAGATTCTGCTTGTATCCAAAATTCGGCTGGAGTATTAACGTGACTTACCACAACATTGGGTGAATTTTCTTCTCCAAGCGGTGGCAATCTTTCTTCGATATTTGTTATTTGCTGTTCACAAAAAGCAGCTAATAAATCAGCTACATTCTTCTCATTTAGCGTAAGCCGTACTAATGATATTTCTTGTTCCTTTAGAACATCCAGAAGAAATATTGTTGCACCATCTGCTGCTAGTTTTATAAATTCTTTGCACGCTTCATCGGACCATCCTGTTATACCTTCTGGAAGGGCCAAGCAACATCTTCGAGATAAAGGTGGTATTTTCGCTAAGTCCTCGGGGATAGCACGAATTTCAGTGGATATAGCTGAATTTCCATAGTCGATATATATAACTTTTGTTTCGCCATTATTGTGTGACATAACGCGTGCTCTGTACCATTGCTCGTCTTCCGGAAATTTAGCAACACACAATAAATTTTCTTTTATCTCATCTACTTTAGGGAACATATCTGCGACCATAAATCTGTCAGACATTACTTCTAAATCAGTAATGGACTTTTCTTCTTGAACCCAAAATTCACTCGGTGAGTTAATGTGACTTACAAATGCAGAATGTGGGTCTAACTCTAATTCTACTATTTCATCTATTAGATCTTGTTCAGCACATACTCTTACAGCATGCTGTTCTTGGACTAACACCTCACTGATACTTTTGTCATTTATGAACAATTCAACTCGTTTCGGTATACTATCCGAGATTATTAAAGCTTCTAACGAATCAGCTGCTGTTACTAAATTATTGAAACGTTCACAAGTCGCTTCACTCCAATCTTCAGAATCTATAGGCATAACGTCTAATCTTGATTTAATTGCATACTTTTTCATTGATTTCAATTTTTCAGTAAGTTCTCGAATATTATTTGATTTGTTATCAATTACATCTGTGTTTCCATAATCAATAAATCGAACTGTTGTAATATCTTCATCAGCATCAAGAACTTCTGCTCTGTACCACATATTGTCGATAGAATAAAGTGCAGCACAAAGAGTACCTTCTTCTAAAATGCCATTTATTACTGGACATGTAGATATCTCTGTTTGCAACTCTGCTTGCTTTTGTTGAAGAATTTCGTCTTCGGTTATTAGTTGGATCCAAAATTGACTTGGAGAGTCAATGTGAGATACATACACATTATACTTTTTACCAGTTATTAATTGATAATTTTCAGATTCTTTTTCAGTTGGAGATTTTACTAAGTTGAGTGAACGGAATTTATCACTGACTTTCTCTTCATTATCAAATAATTCAACCATCCATTTCTTATTTACACTGCAGAATTCTGCAGTAAGTTCTTTGTTAGATAATTGCCTTTGTAATATGCTTATCTGCTCAGATAATGTACCATTTAGAGTCACTGTTAGTGAAGCATTAATTGCTAATTGATGTGGTACATAAAACTGTGGGTCCAGTTCCATCAACGATTCGACATTAACTTCTTGTGTGTTTCCATAGTCAAGAAAATTCACATAAGCATTCTTCTCTGTGAGTTTGGTAATTTTTGCTCTATTCCAATAACCATCTACACCTTTTACAGCACATAACATATCTATCTCTGGTTTTAATGCTTTTCCACAGTTAGGATAATATTGCCCCAATGCTTGGCTTAATTGTATATCTTTCTCATAATCTACATTACGTTGTAGCCATATACTTTCTGAGTGATCTGCATATGATACTATTACTTTGTAAGTTGAATTTAAAATAGGCATTGGACAAATTGCGCATATTTTCTCATCTGGATCTTTCTGGCTTTTTATTTTATTACCTTCTAAATCGTACAATTTTACGAGAAGCCTATGAAAAATAAGAATTTATATTAGTTCAATTATATTGTTTTTCATTAATTTAATTAAAAATTTTTATTACCTGTTATTATTCACTTCTTCTATATAAATTATTGCTTCCTTATTCTCAATAATTTCTTTCAGATCTGTACTTGTTTCAAAAGATGATGCATTTAAAAGACAGCACTCTATTGGTTGATTCTGTTTATCTGCTAACATCTGTTTTAAAAAATATAGAGATTATGTGTATACGATAGAACAATTAAAAAAAATTTTTTCACATATTTGTATTGTGTTATATAATTATATTATAGTACAATACCTTGAAATCTTTGTTAGTCACACATGTATTGCTGTCATTTCCCACAACAGAAGAAAGCTGTATATGAAATTTACTTGCACTTTCCACGTTACAAACTTTTACTTTTAATGTTTGACCTTCCAGAAGAGTGGTATCTATTTGTTGCATATCAACATGTTTTTCTGACTCAGTAGTTGGGCATTCTGATAATAAAAATCTCTTTTACTTTTGAAGATGTGTCATAAAACCTAATATAAACTTCAATGCAAATG
The DNA here is from genome assembly GCA_032403825.1 of Odynerus spinipes. Lineage (NCBI taxonomy): Eukaryota > Metazoa > Arthropoda > Insecta > Hymenoptera > Vespidae > Odynerus > Odynerus spinipes. The sequence continues at coordinate 2,528,149 of JAIFRP010004405.1, forward strand.
TACTCACCAGTAGACCTTGGAGTATTTGTTACAGCATAAGATGCAAGATTTTTGCTTACTAACATGTCAGCAACATTTTCTCCACGATTACTCAGTGAAACAATATACATATCATTTTCTATATTATGAAACAAACACTCATATTTATCAGCATTAAAGCAAGCATCAATTGCTTGTGTGTTAACTCCAGTCCAATTTGAGCTTGTTAAGGGTTTTATATTTAGTAAAGAACAATGACATGCTTGTTTTGGAAGTTGCATTAATTTTCTTTCAACTGGATAGATGTCATTTTTATTTACTAAAGCACGATTTCCAAAGTCAATATATTGTACAATATATCCATCACTTTTACTTTGTTCAATAATTTCAGCACGGTATAATGCTTTATCTTCAGAAAATATTGTTATTACCGGTGATCCTGCCTGTACGTAGAAAATATTAATGTTATTTATTATACTGATACATCCTATGATTATATTATATAAATAATATTGTTAAAAATTAATACCTGCAATGTATGTGTAATAGGTCGTCTACCAACATAGATTTTTTGTATTTCATTCATCATATTTCTAAATTCAATCTCTTTATCAAGCATTTGACAGTAAAAATTGTTAGGATTTATAAACCAAGTGATGATTACATTTTTGCATGATCCGAATTCACAGAGTTCCTCTACCCATTTAGAATTAGGTGATACATAATCATGTTTAATTGGCTCTTTTTTTATGTCCATTAATTTTGTTTGATCTAATGCCGCTTCTTTGACTTTCATTATATCAGCACCATCGGCAAAATCTTCATTTATATATGTAGATCCTGGCACACCATTACTAACTTCACGTAACATAATTTCATAGACATTATTTTCTTTCATTATAAATTCAGCTTCTAAATCCTTCCCATCAGTTTTAAGTGAAAAAGATTCAATTGCATTTGCTTGCCATATTTGATTTTTTGCTGCAAGCAATTTGCAATGAATTGCTTGTGTTGGTAGTTTCAAAAATTCTTGTTGAATTACTTTGATTTTTTCAAAGTCAACCAATTCTACATTTCCATAATCTATAAATTGTACAACTGCTGTTTGATTTTCAATAGCTTTGATTACAGCTCTGTACCATTTAAGATCTTCTGTATACTGAGCAATGCAATATTTTCCAGGCTGTATATCTGAGTATTTCAAAATTTCACCACCATTTTCATATATGGATGCAATATTTTCCATAACAGAATTTAATTCTAGATACTCTGGATTTAGCTGAATAAAGAAATCAGTTGGACTATTTGTAAAAACTGTCATACATGTTTTGATAGTTCCTAATGTGATACTTGGTGGTGGTATTTCAATATTTTGTGAACTTGGTTTTAATAGTTGTGACTTCTCATGCATGCTAGTATTAGATGTTCCTAATTTTGCAGATGTATTCCAAGACTCGGAGGAACTCTCTTGTTTAGTTGTAATATTATTTTTATAATTTGTTCGGTCTTTAAAACTATTCATTTTTTGATTATATTGATTATTTGTTTTCCCACCTCTGTTGGTATCTTTGTCATTTTCACTATCATTCCATCTACTGTTATGTAGTCTCCCTGATACTCCTTCCGTGCGAGGTCTACCACGACCACGACGATTAGAACCACTGCCTCTACTTCGTTTACTACTTCCTCTGGAAGATGTATCTGAATCCTTGTCACTCCAATTTTTCTCAAAACCACTACTACGGTTAAATCTAGTATCACCTCCAAAGGGTCTACCTCTGCTACGAGAATCCTTTCCACCTCGGTAAGATGAATTTGAATCATTATAATTTCTTTTATTATATGATTCATCCCTTGTTGGTTTATTACCCTTAGGTCCATCTTTAGCTATTCTTTCATTTTTGGAAGTGTCATGAAAAACATTAGACTTCTCATACCTATTATCTTGTTGTCTTTCTCCATTAAGATCGTTTTTCCAGGGTTTTGATTTATTATGTTCATGATAGTTATTATCAACAGGCAATTTCCGCGTAGAATCTTCATGGTTTGCTTTACTCCATTTGTTTGTATTATCACTGAAAATAAAAATTGATTACTTATGTGTAAAATAAAAGTATGAAACAATGAAACTAATTATGATGATTATAATAGCTGATACGGTTAAAAATAAACTGAAAATAGCAGCATTTATAGTAGCATGCATTTATAACATGAATAATAATGTGAGTATTGTGGTTAATGTTATTAAACTTTAATAGCATTAAAATTCATAATATAGTAAATAACAAATGGTTGGTAAAACATGTATCTATTTAAAGCAAAACAGTAAGTTTATTAAATGCAATATAGACAAAGAATAAGCAGTATATGCAAGCTTTTAAATTATTATTATTTTTCATTTATAAAATCTATAAAGGAACACCATAAGAAAAATTTGTGTTGTTGCATATATTACCACATAATTTTCATATTCTTCAGTTTATTTTTTTGATGATGTTCTATAGTTAATGGTACCTTTATATAGGACCTATCATATAAGAAATTATATTTTGATTAATAATGTACTATAAGTTAAATTTTTTAATTCTAAACTAATAATAAGCAAAAAATGTATTACTTTAAAGTTAAAGATAAGTATATTGTATTACCTTTGCATTTGTTTTGGTATTTCTACAGAACTTTTATGTTCAAATCCAGTAGAATCTGATTTAACATTAGAATTTTTGTTTGTAGCAAGGGTACGACATAATTTATTTTTTATGTCATCCATGAGATCGGGATCATACAAGTCAACTAATAAGCCACCAGGAAGTACATCAATTACTCTCATATATAAACGTTTTTCCAAAACTAGCAATTCAAACTGATTGAAAAATTCCTGATCAGTTGGTAATGTGTCATGACCATTTAATATACACTTTATTGCCTGTGCTTGTAGTTTTGTCACTAAATCATTATGAATTATTCTCAATGATTCAACCGTTACAGTTTCTTCATTGCCATAATCTACATATAAAACTCTTATATTATCTCCATCAATGTTAAGAATTTTTGCACGATACCTAAAAGTTAAAATTGTCATTATTACTTATGCTACAATGTATTAACATAATTGCAACTTACCATTGAGTATCATAAAGAGCTGCACAAGGTGCTTCTATTGTCATTTGATTCGGATGTAAAACAGGAGCAGTTTTAGCATATTCAGCCAAACACACCATTATGGATTCAAGAGATTTCACACAATTATCAAGCTGAATAAAAAATTTGCTACAACTTTCTACATAGGAAACGTGTACAATTTCTTCTCCACCTTTCGATAATTGTCTTGGTTCTTGATATGCCACTGCATTTGAAATTGCCGTTGGAACTGAAAATGCTTGCCTAAGAATATCTTTCACATTATTGCCATTGTCATATAAGTCTCCATATTGTATAAGTGGAGGACCTTCTGGTGGACGAACATGTAAAACCAATGACTTTCCTGATACTATGTTTTTAAAGTAGTCTGTCATTTCTGGTGTAACATTTAGTTCCTTCACACCACTTAATGTAAATCTAATTGAAAGTACTCGAGGGCTAATATATTGTGGCGGTAATTGGAAGATGTCTGTATATGGTAATACTTCTGAGTGACCAAAGTCAACATAATACAGTTTACATTTATTTTCCATCACAGCCATCACTACTGCTCTGCACAATACTTTATCCACTGTGTAACGACCCAGACAAACCGATCCAGGTAATGGAGGTTCCTGTAACGGCTCTGTTGGATGAGTATTTATGTCTCTCATAAGTTTACTCAGTATTTCAGATGTACTTTGAACTTGTACAGAAAACTTTTGTGGTCCATCTTCCACAAAAGACACATACACGTCATATTTTGAGCCAACATCTAGAACTCTCGATTTAAATACTAATGCTTCCTGAACAGGCGTATGCGATACAAGTTTTTGTGGTTGAATGCAAGATGTGGAAACATTTTGCCATGTATTCTGTGAACCAACAGTTTGACCTTGCATCGCACTAAAAGCTGTATTTGGGTTGGATTGATTGGCCATGCAAGTTTCATTTACCATTTTTCTACTTTGTACGTGATAAGGTGGTGTTTGTATCGATTGTACACGCTTAGGTCTGAAAAGTGATAATATTGTTATAATTTAAAAATAACTAATTGAAGGCCTTTATATGAATAATACCTGAATAATTCTTGCAATGTAGCAGGTAGTGCCATGTGTCTCTTAACTAATAGTTCCGCAAAATCTTCATTATTATAATATAGTTTAATAAGACGGTGATTTCCACCAACGGAAACAGAACTAGCTTTGTATTCATTGTACCGTAATATTTTTTTAATCGTTTCTATTGTTTTATTATCCCAAATACCATTGATGGGTAAAATGTTTGCTAACGTGAATTCTACTGCTACTGGTGGAAGTGACTGCAGTGTTTCAGAACCAGGTATGTTTTGTAATAAATGTATCTCATTTTGAGGTAATACTTCTATATTACCATAATCTATAAACTGTAATACCACCATACCATCTGGACATATATTACACACTCTAGCACGATAATAACCATCATTTTGAAATCTTGCACAACATAAAGCATTAATAGTCAGACCACTTTGCGAATCAGGACATCCACGTCCCCTTGCAAATTGTTCAAAAAGTGGCAAGATCATTCTTTCCACATAAGTGGCAGAATTTTTGTCTACTTGACCCCATATTTTTAGAAACTGATCTTCTGCTTCTATATGTGTTACAAAAATGACAAATTCCGAATTTGTATGTAAGACTGCCATTTTCTTGTTGTTTCTGTAATTGCATTAAATTGAACATCAATTTTTAATGACCACATATGTTTTAAATATATCTTAAGATAACATTATCTTTGGCTATTTACGATTCTATTAATCAGTCGAAATTGTAATTATTTATTACAAAATATCTTTCTACGTTTATGTAAACGCTAAATTTTCTTCCGGTTTTTTCCTTCATTAATGAAACTTAGAAAACGTTATAAACGTACGTATATTTAATTACGTCTTATATTGTTCAAAATGATGGCGAACATTGTAACCGTAAAACTAAACGTATTAATTACCGAGAATATAAAAAAAGCTTTCATAACATCAAATAATACCCTTGTTCGCCACCTTCTTTTTTCATTACATTGTTTGTATATATCAACCTATTACCTTTCGAAAAAGAAATATTACGTAGTGAGATGTATGTATGTATATAAAAAGATTATAAGTAGCGAATTACGAACCTTATGAATGTCCTACTTTACATGCCTTGTCTCTACGCTTTGTTCTCTACGATATTACTTACGACTTTACACTATTTCGTATATCTTATAACAAATCGTCACAATATTTCATTGTTCCGATTATTATGATCTTTATCTGATACTTCGGTCTAAACTTATTCTCTTGACACATTGGCTATACCGCCAACTTTGAACTGTTCGTGCGAAAGTTTGCCACGTGCAAATTGTGTACGTACCTTTATCTAATAAGCGTAATGAATATATACAAAGCGTGGACAATTTAATAAATTTTCAGTACCAATTTGCTTTGTCGTTTATTAATTAAAATATCTAAATATATTTATTTTGATTAACTTTGCTCATGTATCTAGCAAAAATTCTTGGAAATAAATTTATGCGAACTAGCCGGGAATAAAGGAAAGGAAATGGCACTATTCGATATTGCGCTATTTTTTATCTTCTTTTTGTCTTTCTTATTGGTAATTAAATAATCCTAGAGTAACAAATTGAGTTTTATCGTGCATACGTTCACGAAATAAATCAAGTTATGTTGAAGACGATTTTATACGCATTATAATATATATTAATTTTTTCTTTTTAAACAAATACAATATAATTTTTTAGCCAACTGAGTTCGAACCTTCGACAATCGGAAGATGTAATTGGTTGTTCACGAGATTCAAAGAAACCGTGTGTTTTTTCATGAAGACGCGCACGTAACCTGTGCAGAGAATAAAGGAAGCCAATGTTTACGATTGATTGGGGGGTGAGGGAGGTGCGGCATCGCCGAAATACGTGTTGATGTTTACAAAATAAAAATTTAACGGAGTTCCATGCAGCATCGGGTTACGACTCGCGCGATGGCTCAAGCGAGACATAATTTGCCGGAAAAATCTAGTGGAACGTTGAAAGAAAAGGAGAAAGACAATAGCGACGATAAAGAAGGTATAGATTTACGTTACAATGATTACGAAGACGCTTTAAAAATGGGGCCATTCAGTGTATACTAATGAATTTATCGTTCATTGTGATTTCAAATAAAATTATCAAATGTGATATTCAGCAGGTTCTGTGACAATACCAGAGTGTGCTGTTTGCCTTCAGCCTTGTATACATCCAGCACGTTTGCCTTGCAATCACATATACTGCTACTTATGTGTAAAGGGTGTTGCTAATCATAATAAAAAATGTCCTATGTGTCGTCAAGAGATGCCACCTGATTTTGTGGAAAGACCACAATTGGTAGAAATTGATGAAGTACAAAAGGAATTAGAACGGCCTGATGAAGAATATCAATGGTTTTATGAAGGCAGAAATGGTAATATTTTTATTTTAATACACGTGTATATATTTTTATATATTGATCATACTTACATATATGTGTACGTGTTAGTTAGGGTAAATGTACACGTTTAGAAAATAAAGTAAATAGTGAAGACAAAACCAAACTCGGTTCATTAGAAAAAAAAAAATTATTTTTGTTTATTTGTTATTATAATACAAATGTGGGAATATACATAAATTTTGAAAAAAAGTAACATTAGCAGTTTATGTATATTTTAAAGTATGAGAGAATTTAAGTTGGCTTGTATTGATTCAAGCATGTTCAGGTATATTTTTGAAAACGGCACGTGCATAGAAAAGTTGATATTCTACCACTTCTTAGGTTGGTGGAAATATGATTCAAGGACCAGCCAGGATTTGGAGACAGTATATAAACTAGGTGATACTCAATGTGAAATTTTAATCTGTGGCATGCTTTACGTGATTGACTTTGAAAACAAATGTCAGTATAGAAAATATCAGCCACGTTATAAACGAAATATCAAACGTGATAAAAAAGATGCAGAATGTAAAGGAGTTTCGGGTGTACGATAGTTTCTTTTGTAAAGTTTGTAAAGTACCTGTTTGTATTGCATATATAAGTATATACTAGTAACATGCGAAGCTTTAATATATAATGGTTTGGATTAAAGTAGGCATTTATAGCAAAAGAAAAGCCAAAATTAAAAGAAAATAATGATAGTTCTATGTGTAGTTATTAAGTAAGTGCTGTTTACCTCAAGTAACATTACAATGTATCTATCCAAATAGATAATAAATTTATAATATTGGTGAAGAAAGTCTGTGTGCTTTATACAATATGATTGCTATTAATAATCATTTGTAATATAAATTATATGTCAGACTTATATTTTTTTTAATAAAAGGTCCTGTATTCTCTCTAAATTTATATTTATTTCCTGAAAGTTTCCCAATTATAATGTACTTATGTATAAATTCTGTAATGATAAATTGATAAATATATTAAGCACAACCAAATTTTCATACTGTCGTATTAACAAAATTCTGAGTTCTATCTATGAAACAAATTGTTCCAGGCTGGTGGCAGTATGATCAACGTACAAGTCTTGAGCTAGAAACTGCTTACAAACAAGGAAAGAGGACATGTGAATTATTAATTGCAGGGTTTTTATATATCGCGGATTTTGGTTCTATGCATCAATTACGTAGAAATGATCCTTCTAGGAGGAGAAGAATTAAGCGAGATTTGTACAATGTTCCAAAAAAGGGAGTTGCTGGTTTAAGATTGAATTCCCAAGAAGAAGAAATGGTTAGAGAAATAAGAGGTGCTGAGAGACCGGTTAGTCCTGAAAGCGATACTATGGGTAAGTGTTATCGACAAAATGTAAAAGTATAAAATTATAAAATTATAAAATATTTTATAACGTAGGTGGAGATGGTACCAGCACTCCTATACCTCCAAGCAATACACCACAAACACCAGCTGGTGGAACTGCAAGCGGAGATGCTACTCCTCTAAACGATAGGATGGATCAGAGATCGGATTCATTACATCAGATTTTAGAACAAATGCGTTCGTTAGTGTTAAGAGAACACTTATCATTTAATAGTAATAATGACCTCGAAGAAACGGCAGAGGATGAATCAGTATCCGAACATTCTATACTTTCTTGCTTACAGACATCGCACGAATCGGATGAAGATCATTTGTAGAAAATATAAATTTGAATTTGACCCTCTTACTATTTATGATACATCAAATTGTCAGAAATAAGATGCAACCAAAGAAATATGTTATGGTTGAAGATCACAAATGTAATATTAAGAAGTAAATGTTATTCTGTGATATGTGCAAGCCACAATGTATAGAGGGTCATTTGATATCAGCTTGTGATCAATAAGAAAAAGTCATTAAATTTGTATTAAAGAAATTATTCGAGTTATTGATTACATATAATGTCGGAACATAGATCAGCACTTGAAAGAATAACAGTATTGAAATCGTCTAATATAATGTATTTTAAATGTTCCTAGTATTCTTTGTATTGCATAAAGATGAAGCAGTGGAATGGCTTTGGGTTATATAATTGTATAAATTAGGTACTTAAAATTTCTCCGGAAATGAAACATTATATTTATCATTGAATGTATAGTAAATTCCAGGAGAAACTAATTTAATGGAACACTTGAAGTAGCAAGATTACTCGCAAGTTTTATAACATATTCTAAAAAAAAGTGTTCATCTATGCAACGAAAGTTATAGTGCGAATCTCATGTGAAGTTCTTATTTTTACAGATTGTTATATATTTAATTATGTACATAGATTTATCGTGAGAAAATTATAATATTTTGCAGAATGTAAGAACGCATATTTCAAGTTCTATATTTTTAAGCAATTTCATTCTAATATCTTGTATTTCTTACAAATAAAACATTAATTATTGTCGTAAATTATTCACACAATTTCTTAAAATTTCATTGCGTTCAAAAGTTTAAGCCTGTTATACATTTGTAGATGTAATGCGTAATTTTAGATGATTTAAATTTCGTACTACCGCAAGAGAGCGCGCATATCGACGACGTTAGCGCACCCTGCGGACAATAAATGTTAATTTGTCAAAAAGCCGTTGCAAAACATCTTTTTAAAAGTATTGTGTTTATTTTAAAAATTGAACTACCCATTCTGATTGTTGATTATTTTGTACCATTGTTGTGTAAAGTTTTCTATTAAGATTCTGCTTCACTTTGTTTCGAATTTCCTTCGAGATCACTTTTTAAATAATATTTAATTTACTAGAAATACGACTGAAACTCTGCATAGTCGCTGAGGCTTCTTAATCTGGCAGTGGTTTCAGTGATAAACATTTATGGAATATAATTAAGATCACATTTCTTTCTGTTCACAGCATTATACGTATCGAACGCGGACACTCGTGTTAACATACGTATTCACTGGTAAATAATGTTTCAAATATACAACAAATATTTACTAGTGAATACGTACGTAGTTTAACAGCTAAAAAAATTATTTACGTGTGTCATGGTATACACAACAAGAGGATATTTCTCATTCCTGCATTAAGCTAATTCATCGATCGCACTATAAATTCTGTGATCTCTGGCAAAAATCATTAGAGAATACAGCACTTCGAGGAAATGAAGGTACGCCATTTTGTATAAAGGAGCGAACGCGGGATTTTTCTTTTTGAAAGGGGCACGATGTAAAAAAAAAGTACTTCAATGCTCCGTACACGTATATTACTGTATTTGTTATACATTATTGATCTTTTTTTTATGTTTATCACATGTTATCGTATCGTCCGGGTCTCCCACCGATGACAATTATTACAACAGGCATCGCTACGATGAATGCAGAAATGAGAAAAAACATCCTACTTTTATGATATCGTGTTTGAATCAAAGAAAGAAGAAGAGGAAGAAAAAAATAAAATAAAGTGTGTACACGCGAGCTCAAATTCACGCAACACAAACGCACGTCGCCGTCATTTTCGTCCTTCACCTTTCTTTATATCGTCCTCGCGTTCACACTTCTCGCTCGACATCGCAGTCGTTCGTTTCACGTTTATAACGAGTTAACCTGCTTTACAGGAACACTATACAGGAAATGAAAGAGAACCTTGACTAGGTTAGGACGACGATTTGTTATAATACACAGACGATACATTTTGTACACACGCATTTTATGAATTTCATACGGCTTTTGCCCATTTCTTCTTCTCGTCCTCTTCTTTCTCGCCTCAACCGATAGATACGATCGGTATCGATGAAAAACTGTTCACTGTTTCAGCTCTCGAGTCTTCGCAAAGGGAGAGGAGAAGAAGAAAAAAGGGAGAATCGCGATTCGAACGTAAAAGTTTATCAGTCCAAGGATAGAACGGACTCTATCGAGTTTCTATTTCTTGGCTGCAGTCTCGGACCTCCTAGATAGCTCAGGGGATTCCCAAAGGTCCGGCGATCGTCCGACAGATAGATAGGGCTCATGCTCACGATGAAGGGTTTTGCGGTATCTACAAAATGAACAGAGAAGAAAACAAGAGAAAGAGTACTACTGTTCTCTACCGTGGAAAAGAGAAGCGTGCGTAACAAGGACCTAGAATGGTGAAAGGTCACTGACCTGTCGACGTCGGCGAACGTTCAGGAACTTTCGAACGTTGTCCAGCGTTGCTGTCCACGCTAGCCTATACATAATGAATATTTCTTTTAAACAAATGTCCTTTTCCTTTTTCAGCGTAGACGTTACCACAGGAACGAAGGATGCTATTAATAAATTCTTGCAAGAGACGATGCAAGAGACAAGACACAACTCTTTCTTTGCTTCCCTGATTAGTCGGGTTAGTGAAATGCGAATGATAATGATCGACCGATCGTTCAAGCTGATCCTCACGCTCCCAGTTGATCCCTAGACTCAGAGTTTCTTTTCTTACAGGCTAGTTGCGTGCTCGTTGAAATGACTCGTGGTTCTTGCGTCCCGAAGCGAAACAACAGCATGCAGCGAGACGTTCCTGGTTGCGATGCGCGGACACCGACCGATGCAAGCAATCGTTTTCCCGTCCATCAATGATTTCCACCAATGCGTTTATTAGTAAAAGCCGTTCCAAGATCATGGCGAGCCGTTGCGAGGAACGAGAAAGGTGCTGCGTTTGAGAAGCTTCGTAAAATGATCTCGATGTAAGGAGATCAAAGGACAGGGTTTGGCGGACGTGGTGTCGGAACGATGCAAGAAAAATCGATCGCTTCGGAAAACGTGTGTGTATATTATATTTTTTTCCTTTCCTTTGTACTGCTGTATAATAACATGCTATATAAAATATCCCCTCGGATATCGATGGGCAAATCGTTAGAATTCGAACGTTCTTGGTACATAACAGTGTCATCGCGATCTTTGGTCAACGCACTAGTCACGCGTCTTTCTTGCAGGCGTCAAACAAAATTGCATTTTGGCGATGGAAGAATCGAGAAAGGAAGGAACTCGAGATAGAGAGAGAGAGAGAGAGAGAGAGAGAGAGAGAGAGAGAGAGAGAGAGAGATTTTAAGAAGAAGAAAGATAGTGAGAAAGGGGATAGGAGAAGGAAGTAGAGGAAGAAGAAGAAGAAGAGAAGAAAAAAGAAATAGTTGACGTGCAGAAAAAAAGAAACAAAACTTAAGTACCTCTAAAGTTCGCACGTGGAATTCGTTTTGTAGCTTTCAAGAACGGAGTTCGATGGTACGACAACGCTCTCGTCGATGTTCGTGCTAGACGAACTCCTTGGCTGAAATTATCATTGCGACTTCGATTAAATGGATAGGAAAATCGGAATCGAAGTCGCATGGTGATGCGTAATCAGGTGCGATTATTTCTTTCTCTTTTCATCTTGGAATCCTCGCACCTGCTTACCGCCTTTCGCACGACAACCCGTTATACATCTATGTATGTAATAATGCGTATGGATGATTCGTATAGAAACACGTAGAGACAGTAATCGCCACCAAAAGCACACCAACGTTAAAATTATTTTCTGCGAGTGTGTGAAGCAGCAAAACCGAACACCTACATACATGGGTATATACTACATACGCGTGCTTTCAAGAGGGGAAGTGACATTGTGCCATTTCTTTAATGTTACATTTTCAAAAGTTCTTCACTTCCACTCTTTATGACATATATGTATGTATATGCGTGTGTATGTTGTGTATATACGTAGAGATTATGAAATCAAGATCGTCGATAATAAAATATCCATTATAATAGCACTGATAAGCACACGAAATACCGTATGTGTATGTGTGTAACATAAATATGAGAATACCAAGCGAGAGATAATGTACGATCGAAAGAATTCGCACGTTGGAAGCTTTTTCTTGGACCGCCTCGATGATCCAACTTACGTTAGCCCACTTTCGATTTTTTCGAATAACATCGTGCGTTATGTCCGCAAGCAGGCAGTGAAACACAGATCCGTGCTGTGTGAGTGTCGATTATGGGAATCACAGTGATGGCGATTAGTACAGAACGATTCGTTTCCGATAGTATAAAAATTCCACGAATCTCCGTCCTATGTATATGTTGATGGCATACATATCGACTCGTAAGAAAATTATCATCGTCATCTTTTCTCGCGTTAATTCCATTCAAACGTAATATAGCACGGCTCGAAATTTCGAACTTCTGTCGCTTTACTCCGATACGTGAATCTAGTAGAAAAATCTCGACAAATTCGATCGTTACTCGTCGTTGTTATTGTACTTAAACGCTATAATAATTATTTTATTATTATCATTATTAATACGCGATAGGCACTAAGGATTTGCAACATGTTTAACGATCTCTTCGTAATCATAAATGGTATTAGTCCAGTCTCTAAGATGCATTCTAATGCTATAGAACTAACGCTAAATCTTCCAACGTAACGATATGTATATATATTCTAGGCACTATTCGTATCTCGTTAATTTAATTCCGTCTTCGATTTATAAATCGGAGGTACTCTAATCGTGAAATTTTATACCTACGATATTGCGTAAATTTTTTTTTAACAATAAATACGATCGAGTCTCTCAAGGCAAAAAATACTTGCGAACGTCGGGTTGGTTCGTGATTACACAAATGTTTAAACATTCGAAACCTTTACCGACATTCGCATAATCGTTAATTAGCTAATGTTTAAGCACGTTATCGCGAGGATCGATCAATCTCGCTGTAACTCTCTCGAAGCGAGCTCCTCCGTACGGCTTTCTGAACACAATCGGGATGCTGAGATCTAAGCTCATTGGCCGTTTAGCCGCGTCTTTTTTAGTCGGTGGAATATTAGTTGTCGCGTTATTGCTAGCCGGTATGCACTCGGTTTTAATGTCGTTTATGCCGGTCACGGAGAAGTTCGTTTGGAGGAGGCCCTTCTCTTCGGTTAACAATGGATTATCCGTCAAGGACATTCTCCGTGACGTATCTCTTACCGACTTCAAGAGGACCTCGTCCTCTTGATTTTCATCGTTCCCTGTTCCTTCATCAGCGTCTTCCCTTTTCTGCTCCTCCTGCTCTTCTTGTTCATCTTCTTCAGTCAACTCAGTTTTCTCGTCGTTCTCCTCCTCCTCTTCCTCTTCACATTCCTCTAACTCGGGCTCTTCTCTGAGGTCCTCCATCGACTGCGCGTACGTGTGTGTGTGTATGTGTGTAAAAGAAAGAGAAAAGAAAAAAGAGAAAAATTAGTACGGGGGTCGACACCTCGCCAACTGTCATTGCAAAGAAAAGCTATTGAAATTTTGCAGACATAGCTTTTCTTTCATCAGTCGACCCTTCATCGCACGCTTCTGGTATTATATCTAGCACGGCGAGATAGAGAAAGAGAGAAATGCGATGTTCAATCACCAAGAGAAAATATGAAAAAAAAAATTATATTTAATTCCTATGATCGTCTGAATGAAAAAGCAAGAGGGTGAAATTCGAAAGAAACATGCAGAAGCCATTCCGCAAGCCTTGCAAAAGCTTGGCATGCATTTCTTTAGAGAAAAAAAACAGAAAAATCTTTACGAATGGGTTCGGTTTCGGAGGTTTATTGACGATGCCTGTATTTACCCCTAGCAGCTCCTTCTTTTCTGGTTCCTCGTCTGCTGCAAAGTAACATTGACATCAGAACCATTTAAAGAATTGGATGAAGTTCAAGACTCAAGAGGACCGTGGAAATGTCATTAGCACCTTTTATATGAACCTTCTTGTCGTTCATCAATTCCTTGGGCTCTGTATTAGGCAGTGGCTTGTATTCTTTGGCTGTGGTTTTCATGTGAGTACCGTTTGGCCTCTTGTCATCTTCGGTAATCTTGAAACCAATCGTTTTTATTCCAGTTGTTGTGACCAGAGAGTCCGTGTACTGTTGAGGCTGCCATCTTTGAGATCCCGAAGGACTCGGCGATTTTCCTCCTGTGGCAGCCGCGTTACGTCGACGTCGTCGATCCTTCCTGGCACTTCGCCATACCTCGTAGATGCATCCTATCACAGCACCGACGAACACGCAGCAGAGAGCTATAAAGATGTACGTTCCTGCACCTTGCTCCTCTTGCGTTGCATCAGAGTATTGGGATTTGTAGAGAATTCTTTCCGGAGGATCTTCGACCCAAGCTCTATCGCGACCCTTCGGACGAAATTTGAAGATTTTACACGATGCGACGTTTTATGCGTATAAATTGTTTAATATCGTTCACTCACAACACTGTCGTTTCTCTGTGGTTCTAGACCGCGTGGTTGAGCATGAAAAACGGCACATTGGGCGCTTCTAACACCAGCTGGGATCGTCGCTCTAACAGTTTCGCTACCTTGTTTGGTGAACAGCATGTACTCTTCGAGGGGTTTCATTCCTGGGCCGCCATTGATCGAGATAACAACGTCTGCGGAAGGTACGATTTTAGATGTGTAATATTTTAGCAATCCTAGAGATTTAGAATTTTTTTACTCACTACTGAGACATCCGGTGTATCCTTTGTACGCGGCAAATCGAGAATCGGTTGTGTTTAATCCTCCTAATTGAATTTCAGTGGAACCAGGACTATCGTCGTAATCACCCACACTGAGTACCGGTATCGGTAACAGTTGTACCGGCTCACGATCGATCTGAGACGAAGCAAACGAGTTTACGAGCAAGGTAAGAACGTCGAGTGTTAATTTATAAGATGATCAATTGATTTTTTCGATCGACCCACCAAAAGCTTAGCTGTACTGTTTTCTCGCACGTAATAGACGCTATGCCGAGCTCCGTTCAAGAAGTTTCTGTCGTTGAGACGCACACCATAGGCCAAGCCTTCGGTATCTTCTTCGAAGATGAGTTGACCCTCCGACGTCAAGGCCACGAGTAGGTAATAGCTTCTTCTGAAAAAAAGTTTTTCGAAAGACATCCCACACTTCAGATGACGTCGAGAATCTCTTCGAGATGCGACTCTTCATTTGGCAATGGAAAAAAACAGAGGTATCTACGTTAACGTTTACTAATAGAGTCTAGAGGTTTTACTTGTTTTCTGTTTGCAAGAGCAGCAGGGCCGTCGTACGCTGCCGAAGTTCGTTCGTCGAGAAGGCCAGTTGCACCTTCACTTGCTTCACCTCTCCGTCGAGATCGAACTCACGTTGCAGCACGCTCTCACCGCTGAAGTCAGCCCCCTTCTCTGTGTAAGCAAACGACATAAATAAAATGTTCCACTTGTGCTTGTGTCATTAATAAATTGTCTGTTAACAGGATCGTACCGTCGGCACAGTGTTCTCCAATATACGACGTCAACTCGCAATTGCAAGAGGACTCTTGTCTTCCGAAATCTTCCGTGCAAATGCCCAGGTTCTTGCACGGCATCGCATCGCATTTCATTTGACAGTTTGGAAGCACGCCTTTGCTTCCTTCGTGATTAGCCTCGCTGGCCAGGTTCGGTAAGTCCACGTGATACTCGCCGATCATCAAGCCTCTGAGACAGCCTACGTATCCTTGAGTGAGGTTACCTTCTTTGCCAACTGTCAGAAGATCGTCGGGATCGAAACCTCCCAAATTCATCTGCAAGTGTTCCTCGTTGTTTAGTAAATTCAAAGGAGAGTGAGTAAACTAGTAGTTTTTAAAAGACGTACTTGGAAATAGTCCGTAGGTGGTGCAGGTGGTCTTTGCGGTGCTAGGACCTCTTTTTCGGGATTGATCCAAGGCTTGTTGGAATACGAATCCAAAAGTATAGGAGTTGCGTTCAGCGTAACGTTGTATTCGTTCACGTGAAGGGTCGTAGACTTTTCTCCATGGATGATAGCTATTTGCACGGATATTCCGGTGTTGACACCTGTCAGAAAATTATTTCATAAATAAACAGTATCGTGTTTTCATAGTCTATGAGACTGAAGATTAAAGGATACATACCTGGATGTTTCACGGTAATATTTTTAATCTCGTTTCCAGCATTGAAGAGATACACTATACTGGTGCCGTTCGAGATGTAAAGATGTACGAAATTGTTCAGGTGATCGTTCGCGTAGAGTATCAACGAGTGAGTGTCGTAAGTTCTCAAATTGATCAGTATGTTTCGTTCGAACATACTTTTCAGTAATACTTTTTCTCCATCGTCGTCCGAGCCAAAATAATTTTTTTTCAAGAAAGCACCAGGCGAGGTAAAAGTCAAGGCTTTATTGTTGATGTCTAAAAATGGCCAAAGTGAGTTATAATTTTGTAGAAAGAAATTACTTATAGATTAATCGATTATAACAAAAATTTACTCGTTTCGCAGAAGGTTCCCTGATGAGCCCATCTGTTTTCGCAGACACACTCAAAGTTACTCCACAGTTCGACGCACCTGGCACCGTTTTGGCATTTATTGGGCTGACAAGAAGGTTTGCAGTCTTTGATGATCTCAGAAAGGTGTACCGACATGTAGCTGTGGATGTCCAAGATCTCACCGTTCACTACGAGACCCCGGAAACATCCGATAAGTCCTTGCCGGACCGAGGAAGTCTTCAAGTGTTCTCTGTAATAAGTAAATAATTAAATCTCTCCGAATAAGCTCTAGATTAAAGAGAGATCACTTACGCTGTAGCACCACCGATGAACATGGACCCTTCGAACGGACCGAATTCTTCTTCCGGAAGTAAATCCACCATTTGGAAGTCGGTGTTAATCATGAACCGAACGTGATAATCATTGTAATCTATCCAGATCTTCTGCCACTCTCCGTTGTTCAGTTTTCGTCGACTTTTTACTTCCAATTCCCGAATGGTACCAGTGTTGAGAGTAAAGTTGAAAGTCAATCGATATTCCGAAGTCAATGCAACCATGAACGATGGATAATTGCTTCTAATCGGTGGCTGATAGAGAAGGATAGCTTTTTCTCCTGTTGTACGAAAACTGAAGGCTATGTCACCTTTCCTCCAGCCAGGTACTTCGATGTAGGATTGCGAGGTTGTAAACGTTACAACGTACTTCTGAGTGTCTGAGGATGGTACGAAGAAAAATGTAAATTTTCCAATTTTAATATAAAAGCATTCTTTAATTACTAATTTTATTCACGTACTCGTCTCGACGCATTCCAAAGGTCCTAAAGTTATACGCCCTTGGGCATCTTCCTCCAGGTCTCGTTGCTGTAAAAAGACCATGCCAGTGATACCTAACGAGTCTGGTGTCTCGTAATAGCCTTCGTCTGAAAGCCACTTTCCAGCATTTCCAGAGGAAACGTCGCAGTTACAACTCAAGTTACTGCTCACGCAGGTTCTGTTCACTGGAAAGAAATAAAAGAAGAAGGACAATAGCATGAATTATCTGTTGGTTGTCTTCTTGACGAAAAGAGACATCTGATGAACTAGCGAACTTACTACCACAAGGACAAGAGCCTCGATTAACGTTTCCGATATAATCCACGGTCGTTCCTTTAGACCCAAGAAACCAGGTCGCACTGTGAAGTTCCAACGGTGCTTTATAACAATCGTACTTAACATATTGACTACAGTAAAGCGAGTGAGAAATCAGTTCTTGAAGCATCTCCGCCGTGAATTGTCTGTATTTAATACTGAAAGAGAAATCCGACTCGGAAATCGACCTGACGTCCACCTGGGATGGTAAATTGTGTTCAACGATCGTCTTCGTTGAATCTTCGATGGATTGAAATTCGCATTTCACCAGAGCCGGTGGGAATCTTCCGTTTCCATCGATGTCGATTTTGTAAACGTCGTCCTGGGTATAGCCCAACAAAGCTAACTCTTCGCAAGTTTTTCTATATTGTGCTGCAACAATAGTTAATGATCACGATCGCGTGATTACGTCATGGTATTGTATGTTCGTTTCACGTAGAATTCAGCTCACCGAAATGACAATTTTTTCCTATGTATCCGGTGTCTGTGCAATCGCACGTGATTCGATCTTCTTTCACCGAACACTTGCCACCGTGTTCACAGGTGTTTGGTCTTTTGCAAGGATCAACGAATTGACAGTTGTCCAGAGCTACCTCTCCAACGACTTTTTTTGTATTGATGATGTATCTGGGTTCTATCTTTTGACCGTTCACTTGGATATCTCGCATACAACCTACCAAACCTGATAGAAGGAAGTAGCCACATTTTAATCTCTTATTAATATTTTATAGTGTAACTGTTATTTTTATTTTTTTATTTTAATTACAGAAAGGGTCAACCTACCAGCGTTACTCTTGCCACTTCCAATGATCACCTTGTCACCTAATTCGAACGTCATAGCAAAAAGCTTGCTCTGCTTGTTCCTGTAATCCACGAGAATGTTTAGCTCGCCCTTCGTGTAATTTAGCTCTACGGCGTGCCAGGAAGTATTGTAAGGTGGAAACTTAACAGCGGCCGATACTGTAATGTTCTCTGTTAAGACAGGTATCAGTTGAAAACGTATTTCGTCGTTAACCAAGCGAAGCTAAAAACAATAAGTTCGACAAAAAGGAAGGTCAATATACCTCGTCCTTTTTCTTATTTTTTACGATCCATAGATCGCTAGTTTTATTTAAGGAATCGTGTTACCTCCCAATAACCAAGTCCGCGGTTGCTCTTTACGTCTCCCGATGCGACAACGGCAATAGGCTTCGAGCTTTTAAAATCAAAGTTGAGCTTTAGAGAATCCGTTTTCTCAATAGGCCACCAAATGTGACTTCCTGCGAAAGGGTACGTAATGGGAATGACCTCGACGTCGGCCTCGTAATACTCCGGTTCTAGTACACCGATGTAATGCACCATAGGATTCGATCGTTTCAACTCGTAGATGATCGATTTGTCATTGAAGAATACGTATTTCAAAGATCCTGAAAATAATTAACTTTATTGAATTTTCCTTGAACAAAACAAAAAAAAGGAATTGTCACGTCTCCGAGACCATCGATTTATATTCTACCTTCGCACCCATGAATTATTCAAAAAAGATACGGAGAGACGATTTAAGGACGAACCTGCAAAGTTATTATACGACAGCAAACCCTTTTTCTTGTGGAGTTCCGGTCCGCCGCCGATATATATCTCCGGATCGATGATCATATTGTAATTCTCTCCAGGTATCTCCAGTACCTTCACTTCGTCGTCCAAGCTGACAAAGACCAGGGAGCCGTTGTGGAAGATTGTTAGATTGGTCCAGTGATCGGAAGTGACGTAATCGCCAAGGACCGCGGAGATTTTCGAGTCGTGGCCAAAGTCCAGCTCTACGTGGACGGATCCGTTCATAATCGATGCTGCTATGTAGTGAGGGGTACCGTCGATCTCACCAGAGGCGTAAAACAGTGCGGAGTCGTCGAATTTTGTCTAAAAGACGTTTTTTTTCATATGAACGAGATGCATGGACGATGTTTTTGCTATTGAATCGTACTCGATCGAACGAACTTAATTCCAATAAATGCCGATGCACGCTTAGGTATTACCACTCGGTAACTATTTACCTTGAAAGCCAGGCTGATCCTGTTGACGGAGGAATGGACACGGTCTTTCCAGTCGTACACGCGAAAGGACACGTACGAGGAACCCCTCAGCGTTAAGATCGTGGCGGCTGAAAAATGATTTCACGTTTGGAACTCCATTAGCTCCGTATCAAGAGGGACGTTTCCTCTTGCCGGAGCGTTCCTTTATTGCTTTTCAAGAGACGACGCTTGACGGATCGTCTTTTTTATCTCGGTTCTTAAAACATTCATCCGTGGTACGTGTACGTCGTAAAACGAGATACACTTTCGGTCAGGCATACGAAATTTTTATTAACGGTTTAAGGGATACGTCTTAACGATAATGTCTTTCTTATCTCTTTGCTAACTGGTTTTATTTTTTTAGGTACGTACTGTAGACGTCGCAACGTTCGCCCTCGTACTTCGTCCCAAAGCAGTCACAAGTCAGGCTGTTATAGTGATTGACGCATTGGTTGGATATAAAGCAAAGGTTCTCCCTTGTCCTGCACCTGAAGTACGATCGGATAAGTGATATTTTCAAGAGATCGCTCGGATCGATCGTTAACCCTCTATAATGTGATAAATAGTATACTAATGTTTTATCATTTAATTCTTTTCAGTTAAGACAAAAAACTCGGATCAGAGGATTAACGATTTATCCCAAGGATTTATCGATCATCGTCGAAATTAATCCCGTAACGATCAACGCTCTTGGGACAATAGATCCCCTAAGATCCGACGTTCGAGATTACACACGTAGGTGAATACGTAATCATAGAACGGATTATGAATGTGAATAACGAGAACCGAACGTCGGATTACAGGAAAGTGACGTACTTATCGATGCAACCCTCCTTCACATTTTCATGTTTCGTTGCGATCAACGGTCGAATAGGTAACAAGTCGCTGGCAGACTTGCCGGAACTGAGGACCATGTCTCTGATGCAGCCGACAAAAGACTCTATGATGTATTTGACACCGTGCAAGCGTTCCTCCGAGCTCAATCCTGATCGAAGCAAAACAGGATCAACATTGAGTCGAACGATTACATCCAAAGAATGGATTCCTTCGTGTTTTACCTCCTATTAGAACGACCGAGGCCAATTCTTCAGAAACCCCATAATTTACGACACGTTCAAGAACTTGTAGACTAGTCTCAGATTGCGTTTCATCGACCCTCGCGATCAGTTTCGCTCCGTGAACGTCGATCCTAACCAGAACGCTGTGCCACTCGTCTCTGTTAAGTCCCTCACCGACCGTCAGACTCGTTGATTTCTTGCCAAACACATGAACCACCTTTAACTGGCCTTTCTCGACGATCACGTAAAGGGCATAAGGTTCCAAGCTCTCGGGACGGTCTTTAACGCTGTGGTAGACGAGCAAACCGTGGGGCAATTTCGTGCGAAACTTGAAGGATATCTCGCGACACAATCTGTGATGGTAGAAGAGGTATATTGGTTTTTATTTCTTTCTTTCTTTTCTTCTTCCTTTTTTTTCGTTCTTTTCTTAGCAGCTCACTTAATCATACCTCAATTGGAAGGTTTTTATCCCGCTGCCGTCGAGCTGAATGAACGTGTTACTCTGCGCGAACATGAACGTCTTCTCGTATCCAGATTCCATGAAAGTCAATTCCTTTTTGTCCGGGAAAAAAGAAAATTGGTCGTACGCGGGCAGGTTATCTCATCACCGAGGAGAGTGTCTGAGACGAGTCTGTGAAATTGGTCTCACCTTTCCTCGTTCTTCCTTTGGTACTGGGGGTCGAGTTGGTTGAGGTGGCGCGAACGTTGGTCTGGGAGTGCTCGATGTTGTCGAGGGTGGTGTGCTGCTTGTTGGGGTACTCGTTGTCACGAATACGCTGCCTTTTGTTACCAAGTAAGGGGGTAGCGTGTCTAACAATAAGTTTGTGTTATACGCCAGTGTCTTAACCATGCGCCAGCTCGCGATAGTACGTCTACGTTTAATCTTATTTACGATTATCCCCGTTTACCATTAACTTTTGAGCGTCCTGTTAATTCTCGATCATTTGTCACGGTCTAACTCGAAAAAGAACATAAATCGCATGCTCGACGACACGCTTCTTTCATTTTTTTTTTTAACATTTTCTTACGACGGATTCTTTCAGCCACCTAGCCATTCAGCAAGCAAGCAAGCGATCGACTTAAAGATTATCAATTAAGTGAATACTCACGATCGGGACCACCAACACAGTAATGAAGACACTCAGCCTCCGAGTTAAATCTGTTGTCGTTTCCCAAACATCCTCCGTAAGGAAACATTCTACACTTCCCCTCGGCTTTATTAAAAGAC
The DNA here is from genome assembly GCA_032403825.1 of Odynerus spinipes. Lineage (NCBI taxonomy): Eukaryota > Metazoa > Arthropoda > Insecta > Hymenoptera > Vespidae > Odynerus > Odynerus spinipes. Next base: position 2,550,392 of record JAIFRP010004405.1, read on the forward strand.
CATTTGTGTATGTAATGCTTGCAGGGTCCTGCATCCTGCTTCGCGAGACATCTCTCTGGTATGGGTTTCCTCGTCGTGGTGATCGGTACCGTTTCCTCGATCGATTCCACTTCCGAGGAAGCGGTGAGGTTTGCTGGGACCTCTCCGAGGATGTTCAGCAAGATAAGGATCCCGAAGATCCTCTTCTCGCGTCTGGTCATCGTTCTTCATTCGCTAAAATGGATATTGTCTTGAATTATAACTTTGAAGTAAGGTATTTGTATTCTTTGTTTTATCATTGAAAAATCTAATGTCCTTTAATTTATATATGTCGTTAATGTTTATTAGGATACATTTTTTTATCGAGTTAAGACAATTTTGGGCAATTTCTTTAAATTTGTTAATTAAAATGAACATAATGTTTGTTTTATGAGTCGTGAGTTACTTCGCGATGAAGATTTATCTTCGATAATGATGATTTTTTCTTTTCCTTTCGTTTAGAATCGATTTCACGTCGTCGAGTAGCACGGAGCCCTTTTAAGATTCAGAACACATCAACGCCCACGCATCTTTCCATAAAGCGCTTAAAACCATCATCCTTCCGGTATACCTCGCAACGGTTAAAGACCACCTCGATGCTATTGCAGATGCATTTTTACGATTGCGGCCGCCGCTTTTGGATTTACGACTTCCCTTCGTTGAGCAGGTACGTTTGTACGGACAACAACCGCGTGGTTGATGGATTACATAACTCTTGGTATGCATCCGCCGTTATTTTTTATTCTATCTCATCCAGTTTTTAATTTCCAAAGAATCTTGAACATTAACAAATGATCTATAGGATTTTTATCAAGACATATTGTTGATGAACAAATGGTGGGCGAATTCAGCATTGCATATATAAACTCGGAATATCGAAGTTTGTTTAAACTTTAATTAAAATGTTTATCGCGTCTGACTATATCGATGTTTTTTCTTTTTTATTGTAAAACAGTAACCGGATGTGCATATGGATTCGCGTAGAATCGATGCAACGCATTAGATCGTATTAGATCAAAAGAACGTTATTCGTACGACAAGACAGAGAGAAAGAGAGAGAGAGAGAGAGAGAGAAGATTCGAGTAATCGTGCGTGAGTCAAAGTCTCACACAATAAACGATTCCACGAGGTCAATTGAATTGGACCGTCGAGGAGTAGCGCTCGTCTTATGGATATAAATTTCGGTCCTTCGTACTTCCGATCCGTCTTCGTAATATCAATGGCTCTTCCTGGAAGAAGATGAGTCGACTCGCGGCTACTCGTACGGATGTACATAGTAAACGCACGTGAGATCTCGGGTTCAACGAGGAACTAAGCGTCTTCGTCTCGAGGAAGACATCTGTCTTTTCCTCGTCGAAACTGGAGTGAAAATTATTTTATAGAGCACGTGAAACGTGAAGCTTTAAAATTGTTATGTATGTGTACATATATACATGTGTACATTTGTGTGTGTGTAGGTGCGTATAACATAAGCGAATGCACACGGGGACCTTGAGAGAAATAACGTGCTGTCAAGGAGAAGAAACGAATTGGAAGTAGAAGAAGAAGACTATAGCGATCGAGTATCAACACGAGCATGATTCAGACTGTCGTTGGATAATTTTTCATATATTTTTTGTTGTTGTTTGTAATTTTTAATATATTTATCGTTACATTGGTCCGATCATATAATTAATAAACCTTTTACAGGAACGAAGAGGATTACGAGAAAGATTTAGTCCCACTCTAGGCTTCAGGGTCGAAAGGTGTATCGTATATACATAATACCGTAGAAAATGACGGAAACAATCGTTCAAGCGCAATCAAGAGAACCACCAGGGCGATCTTCGACGTTTCCGTGTAAGAAGAACGCGCTACGTTGGTTCATTCGATAAATGAGATTGAGTTTGAAAAACAAATCTTCGTGTAACGAGGTTCACTCTATGGCCGACTGATTTTGATGACATAAATTATAGAATTTCTACAAAATTGGTAATGTCGACAAAATGTACAATGACCAGTTGATATTTTTTTTTTTCTAAAAATTGTCCAATACGATGTGTCATTATGCCAAATGTTTTTTACTGAAAGAAGAGTATCAACATCAATTTTTCTTCATCAAAGAAGCTTACACGCGACATGCAAATTACGTGAGCGAAGAAGGGCCACTGGCGTCAAACTATTAGATAATGAAAGAAAAAGAGATAGAGCGAGAGAGAGAAAGAAAGAAAGTGAAAGAGAGAGAGAGAGGACAAGTTCCAGCGGCAGTTTCAATTAAATCACATTAAACTCAATCTAATTTCATCAGAGCGAAATCAACGTCGATCGCATAAGGGATGGGTCAAGTAGTGGGGTAAAGGCTAGTCTCTGTTATTAGATCGAAGAAAGAAAGAAAATCCTAGAAATCATATAAAAGAACGAAACTGATCCGAGAAACGATTATAATCTCTAGACACTTTGAACGTGTTGCATCAAGGGCATTGGGTGCCGGCGCTCACTCAGCGCACAAATCTGCGTACCTTTGTGCGCCGTGGTCCAGATGAGATCGCGGCTCGTTGTCCAGCAGCAGCAACAGCAGCAGCAGAGGCAGTAGTAGCCAGTACCAGTACCACTAGCAGCAGGGCAGCAGGATATGACGTCAGGAGGCCCCCGCCAAGTACCGACGTTCGACGCTGCCGGCTGCGAGTCAATTGTCTTCTTCTCTCACACTGACGCACACCACTGCACGAATCTTGCATCGACGAAGGTGAGCGCGCGCGCGACAAAACTCTACGCGACTGCCGATAGTTTTGTATCTTTTTCTATTATGTTATACACACGTATGCATGTATCGATGCGCGCGTATGGGTACACGCGTGTTTTTACTAATGTGTATTTATGAATGTACAACGCGGACCGCCGCGTGCGCGCGCGTTCACACGCACACACCACACGCGACACCTCCACCACCTCACTCGAAACTTCTGCCTCTTCTGGCTCCACCTCCACCTCCTCCTCTTCCTCCTCCTCCTCCTCCTCCACCTCCTCCTCCTCTGCCTCCTCCACCACTTTCAGCAACGCCAGCAGCAGTAGCAGCAAGTAGACACTAATTTATTAATGCCACTCTCTGACCGCTACTACACTCCACGGTTACTCATCACGGTTTATTGACTTTCATTGCGATCTCGTCTCGCACGACGCGAACCTTCCTTTCGTCCTTTTCCACCCCCATCCATTGACCCTTCCTTCTTCTTCTTCTTTTTCTTCTTCTTCTTCTTCTTCTTCTTCTGCTGCTGCTGCTGCTTATTATCCTCCCCCTTGTCTTTTCTTCACTTTTCAACCCTCACACGAGCCTGACGTTAATCGTTACTCGCTTGGTACATTCTCACCCCTTTTTTGTTATTCAAATTTGGATTACTCTTCTCGGGCTTCCTTAAGTCGGCTCGGGGGATTTCTTCCGTTAAAATAAATATGTATGTATATTTTAGATCTCAGGAAGCCAATCTGTAAGCAGAGAAATGGAAGATCATTTTAAAATATTTCATATATTAATATATAATTTGTTTATATCAAAGGAACAGCCCTTAAACGAAATATAACACGGTGACCGATGACTTATGGACCACTAGTTCATCCCCTACATCCATCACGCGTAATACTATTTTCGTATAGCCCGAGACAACAGTCCAGAACAACCTGTTACTTCTTCTCGTTCGTTCGATCGAGAAATTTTGTCCTCGCGAACGAAGAACGAACGAACGAACGAGCCTCGTTCGTAGCAACGAATGCCTCCGTAATTGCGACAGGCGTAACAATTGGAAGCGTGCAAGATGAGCGGCCTTTAGTAAAGGACACACGTACATACATACAATACACACGTACAACGCTCCATATTTCTGAATTTTGATCATTATTGCAGAAAGAATTTCCTCGTGGCCTCTATTCATTTATTTGTTAACGAGGATGCATTGACGGAGGTCTTAGCCTTCCATTATAGTCATCTTTTCTCACTTCTTTTTTTTTTGTTTTAGAAAACGCAGTTATAATCGTCACGGCGAAGGTCGGGTCGAGAACGATGGATCTTAAGGAGTTTTAAACAAAAGGATACAAAGCAGTAGCGCAAACGCGTTTTGTCCCACCAATTGCGCTAAAGAAGTCTCTGATCCGTAATATGGTGTAGCATTGTTGCGTAAGTCTGTTCTTCGAACTTCGCTAATGGAATTACGATCTTTTTACATCACGAAGATTAGTGCGCGCGTGTAATTAAAATCCATTGGTTGCGTAATCGATTCCGACGGTTTTGAATGCCTCGCCGATAAGATTACTTCGTAAATATTTCTTTTCCTTTACTTTTTCTAGACAAATTATTTTTAGAGACATTGTTCTTCTTTTTTGGCATGATTCATTTTCTGTTACAGTTCCTTTTTCTTGATGGTAAGACGCAATTTCGCGAATATATCTTGCGTTGGCTCAAGGAAGGTCGACTCGAATCGATAGGTTGAACGATCGTACGCAGGTGCGTTCGTTAGGAGAATAGTAACGCGTGATGTTCTTCAAAGGGTGCGTTCTCGTACGTATGTAAGGCGAAATGATTTTCTTTTGAAAATTGATATTCAAGTAGCCTTGAAGATATGTTAAAGCAAGAACGTTTTTTTATCTTACGTATTAAATTTTAATCTTAACTTAATAAATCGCCTTATTTAAATTCGATAGATGCGCAAAATGCACTCATGGTATCGGTATCGATAAGGACACCCGATATTGTTACTCTTCGAGAGGTTAAAAGTCAAATCATTGACAAAAGAGAACGGATGAGACAATGAGTCTCATTTATCGATATGTTCAATAGATCATAGGGTGGTAGAGATTCATATTCCATGGATCATTTGAAAAAGAAGAAAATAATTTTTGAAAGGAAAAAAAAGAAGAAAAAGGGAAAGTATGTAGGTGCACGGACGTTCCTGGTTCGGAGGTTGCTCTCATTGCTTTCGTCACGGCCTAGGACGCCAGGCCGCGTGCTCCGTGCCTCTCCTTTTGTTGCCGGAAGATCGATATATCGAGCTAAACCGGTGAGTGGGTCATCGTAATATCTACGTTTCTATATTATGCTGCTTTGCGAAAAATGAATCGTGTTTTTTTTCGGCTATCTCATCACGTCGTATGTCTTTGTTATTAATTTGATTATTAAATAATTTTTTTTATTCTACAGATACTTCGAAACAGATCTATGAGGTATAGATTGATTATTTTTGGCATTTTATCAAAAATCCTTTCAAGAATCATGATATTGGAGCGAATATAAAACAAATCTATAATTAATTGTATTTATAGTAATTATTACAATCTAATATTTCTAGAGAATAATCGTGTCGGTATTTTTATCTTCACGGAATACAGAGAATACTACTCTGACCGACATTTTGAACGATGCTCTCTTTTACAGAAGGACGTGGGTCAACGCTCCAAGCTCGGTAGCCGGGGTTGATTAATAATTTTCTGAGGTAGACTCCCAAGGGACAAATTCGGTCATTCTCACGGCGCTAAGGGCTCGATAAGGAAGATTATTATTTACCGAGATTTACACATATGATCACGTGTTAAAATAGTGATACGATGAAATAGTTTTATGACCTCATAAATTTTATTGGAATCTCTATATAGCGAATTTGCTGTAAATACACTTTGAAAACAATTACCGATGCTAATTATAGCGATTAATTGGTTTGGGACGCTTAGCTAATATTATAACGCAAACGTGAATGGCCATTCATAACGGCGCGCTTTTAAGTCTCTTTGCTGATCATACAAAAAGGTGTAATGAGTCACGCCGGTATTGGTAGCCAACCACTTTGCAAACTTCTGTTTACGTTGAATTGCACGAGCCGGGTACGCGCGTGCGCGCGAAACGATATACGTACGTATATATTTTCTCTTTTCATCGTCTAAACAAAAGTGTCTGATTTGTAGGGAGGAAGTTGGCCCGTGTAACATCGGCGCGTGGGGCTCGTGGTACGAATCGATTAATTAGGCACGATACGCGCGCATTAGCGACACGGGCACGTGACTAGATTTATAAATGACGCGTGGTTCCGACTACCTGCAACTTTTTTTTTCTATTCTTTTTCCTTTTTTCTTTATGCATCATCTTACGTATTTATCTTTTCTCTAGCACGTGATCGGGCATAATAAT
>JAIFRP010004405.1:2576047-2599922 GCA_032403825.1 Odynerus spinipes
ATATATATATATATATAAACAGTGCTCGCGCTTTCGTAACGCCGATCGCGGTGAAAAGGAAAGTATGGCACAGGGCGTTCACAAAAATCGTGATCGGTCGTGTTCCCTATCTCTCTGTCTCTCTTTCTCTCTCTCTTTCTCTCTTTCTATCTTTCCTCGAGAGAACGTAATAATTATTATCACGTTTCACTCGACGGACCTTAACCGGTGTACGCATGTCCTTAAGCCGGAGAAAATGTTAACGGCAAGTCTGAGACTCGAATCGCCCGACATCGATTAGGCCAACGGGTATACGCACACATATATCTCTATGCCGGCTTTCTACGATACGAGAAAAGAGAAGAAAAGAAAAGTGTCTTAGATTGTCAGGTTCCATTTCTCGAACAGGTCGTATAGGTACTCGTTTAATTCAATTACCGTTCTTCCTAGAGGGATAAACATTTATTACACGATTTAATTTCATATGGGATATGTAATAGAAATTCTTTTTTTTTATAACACTTATTAGTTAATAGCATTTAACAGATTGCAGCCGATTATCAAATTATTACATGGATAAGTTGTATAATTCAAAGTTTCTATACCGACCTACAAGATAATCGTACGATCTCAATTTTTCTATGATTTATATTCGCGATAACGATCCAGAGTAACTAGAAAAGAATTTATTCGATCGACAGACGAGGCTATTGATAGAATTACTAGCGAGAACTTTCTACGCGAGTACCTTCATAAATACTTCATAAGTATAGACCATGTTGGTCGTTTGTCCGTCGCGTTTCACGCTACCCTGTGAAGACGAACGCACATATATGTGTATATATATATATATACCTATATAGGTATCTATATATCTACGCACGTAGACGTATATAGAGCTCCGAACGTTTCACCAACGGCGGTCGTGGCCTTAAGGCGATTCCGTTCGAAGAGCAGGTGCATGAGAAAATCCAAAGACAATCGTGAAAGCATCGCAGGAAGGAGAAGAGACTCCCTTTGATTGTGTCTCGTAGAAAGTAAACACGAAAGGTGGAGCATCGCGATTTAAATCGAGCTATCGCGATGTACCTCGAAATGAATATGATGAAAGTGGTGTAGCGGGTGTAGGGGAGGACGGAGGAGAGGGTGGGTGGGTTGCGAAGAAGAGAACACTCTCATCTTTCTCTTTTCTCTTACCTTTTCTTCTTTTTTTTTTCGTTTCTCAGCTTAGGTCTTGTTTCACGCTCGGCTGCGACGGTGCGACCATGCCCGAGCTTTGTCGTGGGGAATGGAATTAATAATAAAAAAGAAAGGAAAAGGGAAATGGAAGAAGCACGGGTCCTCCTCCTTCTTCTTCTTCTCGTCTGCCGGAAGTGACCGTGCCCCGAGAATCGTCTCCAAAATTATCTCACTCGAACTTTCGGATCGAAACTTTCTCCACTTTACGGGTGGTGATTAATGGCGGACTAACTCCAACGGGAGTTACTAACGATTCCGTTTTGTCATTGGCCTCCACGAGCGTGTTTCTTTTTATTTCACGCATGCGTGCTTTGTCTGGGAATCGTTCGACATTTTTCGGGAGTTTGTGCGATGGGGTCACAGTGTAGTCGTAGATGTGGGGCGTAGCAGATGTTTGGGTGAATTTTTGTAATTTATTATTTTACGGTATTATCATGTTTATATGCAGTATTATATTTTTGTAGTATTTATATGTATGCTGCTCGAACGACTGTTAGAAATATTTACATAATATTAAATATTATATAAGTTTGCTAAATTATGTTTTCCATGTAAATAACTTTCTTAATTACTCGAGCACAAGTTTCCTAATCTTTACATCACTTAACGGTCGCCTCTGACACGATCGTTACATTCGATCATTCTTAAAAGCCAGTATCATATTAGAAATCTTTACGAAAGCATCACAGCCAACCAGTAAAGTTCTTACCAGCGAACGACCATACGGATACCACACTGAATCGCGTAACGAGGTATCAAACCGTTTCAACATCGTAAATTTGATTTTCCTCGAGAAAGAGAGAAAGAGAGAGAGAGAGAGAGAAGTAAAGGAGTCTCGGTCGAGCAATATCAAGTACGCTCGAAGGTAGAAGCCACCGCGAGAAGCGATCGGGTTTGTGTTCGTTCACGGTTCGCGAGGCTGCGATTAACTTTCGAATTTTACGCTCGCGTATTTTTTTCAGTTTTAACGTTGCCTCGATCCAGTTCGTCCCAGAAAGAGAGGAAACGAGCGGGAAAAAGATTTTAACAAAAGAATAGCCGCATTTTTTTACGGCAACATACACACGTCACGTTTTGTATCCTTTTTGGTAGATTTTGAAAGAGTAGCAAGAGATTTCTCTACGTCTCGTCTGTTTTTCTTATGAATTGCCCATCGTTACTGACTCATCCCGCGTATGCACGTATACATGTACCGAAACGTTGAAAACGTAGCCGAGTCGGCTCGTAAAACTGAAAATTTTCGGTAGCACGCTCGGCACGTACGGAGAATGGCGATCGGTGTTCAAAGCGGCGACAAAACAGGTTTCCAAAGACGCGAGACCTCAATGCATCGTACGAACGTGCGCGTGCTGTCTCTGCTGCTGCTGCTGCTGCTGCTGTTGCGTTTGCACGCGCTCGGTCAGTTCAAAGAAACGAAAAAAAGGAAACGGAGGGACGAAGGGAGGAAATGATGGGAGTACTATAAAAACGAGAGTTCGTTTCATCGAGAGCCGCGAGTGCTCGATCATTTAATTTAATTTAATTTAATTTAATTTAAGTTTGCGAAAATTAAATATTAATACACAGCTGTTAACTTTATCACAGAGAATTAAATTATTATAAGAATACAGTAGAGTTGTCGATCATAGTGAAAAGTGCTTGGAGTGTAAAGGATCGATAGAAAGTTCAGCTTTTTTAAATTTCATTGTCAACAACTTTTCAACTTCGCTTGTAGACCGAATGCAACTTCAACTTCCGAAGAGTGCCACCTACGGCTACATTTCCATTTACATTTTCTCCCCGTGTGTAATTGAATATTCTAATGAATTGCTAGAATGTTGTCTCAAACAGAGTTGCCTGCTCGCTTCGCAATTTTTCGAATTCCAATCCCAGACGCCGGGATACTCGGAGGCTGCGTTCGGTCGAAGCTCAGAAAAGTCAGAAAACGGAGGTGAAAGGCGTCGATCTTTTCTTCGTAAAAAAGTTCAGAAATGTCACCGGATCGGAGAAAACAACGGGTTCTCTGTTGCTAAGCCTTTCGAAAATAACAAGAACGGAGAAGTTTCGTTGTTGAGACGGGACTTGTACGTAAAAGGAAAGTAAAGAGAAAAATACAAAAAAAATAAAAATAAAAGAAAGAGAACGAAAGGAGAACGACCAATCGGAACCAAGCAGATTTACCCGCGGAAATTTGAAATCTTATCGCGTTATCGGTGTCATCCTATTCGGGAAATATCCTCGTAGCGAGAGCACGGCGAGAGCACCGATGCGATTACGTAATACGAAACCCAGTAACCTTTTCTGTTTCGATGCACCACCGCGTCGAGAACGGAATAATATATACCGCTTAGCCGCGTAATAATAGGCGTGCGTCCTGTTTAAGGTCACTTGTTCCATGGCGTTCGAACAAGTCACGGCGATCGTACGTTGACGCATGACTGACATGATAAAACTATACAGCTACCATTGACTGGACTATTAAACAGCGTCCGATCGAATTCTAATCGTAAATATTCATTTTACATTCAAATTCGTTCGTACAAAAATCTTTTTATGTCAATTTTTTTTTTAATTCGTGTCCTATTTTAATTAACTTCGACAATTAACAGCGTCGCACTCGTCGAGAGAAATTTTTAACGCGAAAGAAAAAGGAACGTTCACGAGAGACATTCTCCCGAAGAACAAAACGTGCTTTCATGAACGTAGCGGTGATCGTGCTCGCGAGCGCGCACGGTAAACCGCAGAGAGGAGAAATCTAGGAGTCTGTACACCGAACGTTTCCGTGTCACCACGCCGAATTTGGGATCCGACGAATATATATAGGTATACGTGTACGCCTGCGTTTCTGCAGTTGAGTATGCAAATGTTCGTAAAAGGAAATGCCGATCCTTTCACCGTGCTCACGGCGATATGATATCGCCATAAGCGAATTTTTCTTCTTTCACCGACTCCCCTGTTTATTCTAACAAAACTACGGTACATGTAAATTCTATTATTTAAGGTTAGAAAAAACTCGGATAATGGTAATACGTTCAGTGTCTACTATAGTAATCTAATTGGTGTCCCATTTACTTGAACGTCCTTGTCGCGTTTACTATGTCGGGCATCGATGTATCTTGGCTCCGTTCCATTTAAACCGCGAATCGACAAGCCCGAGTTTGAAAGGTGGCTCGAGGAACGAACAAAAGCCCTGTTGCGATTCAGCACAGGCTTCGAGGCGCGACCCGTTAGCCAATGGCGAATCCGCTCAACCGACGGCTACTACCGAACGGCCATCGAACGGCCATCGGCTTTCCAACATGGTCAATTCGTGATATCTGTAGGAGTAGGAGAGAAGGAGAGACCGGTAGGAGAGTCAAAAGCCAAGAAAAAGAAGAAGAGGAAGGTTGAGCGACCCTGTTCGTTACGACACGAGCATGCTAAAGTGTGTCAATAGGAGAGCAAACAGTCGAATACCATCCGATGTGGTGTATCCGTGTTCGGCGGAGCTGTATAAGCGTGTTTCTTTCTGTGTGCGTGGATAACTCGTGCCTAACCCACTCACAAAAACGGACTTAAAAGGCGAACAGTTCGGGCCATCGGGACGCGACGCGAGCGATCATCGCGACTAGTCTTTTTAGCTTTGACCTCGCCTAGTTCTCGTCGAAGTCCGTAAGACTCCTCGAGGCCACGTGTCGAGACTGGTGAGACTAACGGCCTGATGAACTTCGCTAAACGAACTCCTTCGTAATGAGATGTTTTAGCCTCGCGTGCGTGTGTCCGCGTGTGTGTTAGATAAGTTATAATTTTTATAAGAGAGCTTGTTAAATCGTGACGCGAAGCAGACTTATTTATAACGAAGAGACGAAGATCTTTAAACATACATGTCTGTTATCGAATTTTTCCTCCGAGCTCGTTAAATTCTCAGTTAGAAGAAGTTCTCGCTCGAGCTATAGGCTCTGGATACTTGATGTAGTCAATGAGACTACATTCCGGCTATGCATCGTTGTAATCACGTGAGAAGTGTGCGAAAGATCCGGAGAAAAGTCCCGTAATACGATGTCGTATCTCTAGACGATATTCGTACCGTGTCCAGGGTGTCGCTTTGGTTTATGGACCTAGGTAATTAATACTGGTTTCATAATAAGTGGCGTGAGTTGGTATGCGACTGTCGAGTAGGTCAATCTATTATCGATAATAGACTATGTTTAAATAATACGATCGGTTCTTGTAAATTCCTTCGAGACAGCAGATGAGACGAAGAAGAAAGAAATTCGGGGGGGGGGGGGGTGAGTGTAAGAACGAAAAATATAAAGATTTATATTTGTTAGGCAGAAAAATGAATACGATGAACCTGATCGAGCATACGAAGGAGGAGGTCACTTGGTTGCCTGACTCGTCGACGAACCGTTCGACGAGCGGCAAAAACTTGGAAAATGGTGGGCGACCGGTTCGAATTCTCGCTATCGGTGGGAGCAGAATCAACGGCATTTTTCTTTTTTACCCTCTTTCCTCTCGTTTCTCAGAAGTCAGTATTTTTCTTTCCACTTTTTCCTACGTACGGAAAATTACACGCTTTTTTCCATCTGGGTAATTAGACATCGATTGCACAGTGTCCACATTTCTTCGTGAAAAATGTGGAGTACCTACAACGTATTATGCGATAGGCATGTTTGGTGATTTCAATGCTGGGTGAAGCGACGACCGATTTAAACGTCCGGTTGAAAGATCTATGCTTCTCTCGTTTCGGTAATTTCAAAGATTATCGGAATCCTCTTATGTCTTTTTGAGGCCATCGCGCGTTTCCTCGCGTTAATCCTTATAAAGTGACGCGCGCGCGTGCGTAAAGGAAGAAATCGTTCGACCGGACGCCACGAGCTTTCGAAGTTTAATCTTTTTGCGAGACGGACACGATCATGAATCATTGTTTTCGTTTTCCGGTTATTAGGCGCCTCTCGAAGGCGCCTCTCACGATACGTCGCGAGGCATTCATTAAAGAAACGAAGGAAAGTGGGTTCCTTCCTTCGGTACCATAGTAAGACTAGGTAAATATATTTTCTTATGTCGATAAACGGTTATAGGTATAACGTATGATCGGTATTCTGGCTGGTAGCCATCTTGTATCGAACGGTACACCTTCGTTATGAGGCATTACGCACGACGGTGAATTTAATTACGGAGATAAAATTCAAATCGCGCGGGATTCCGCGCGATTTCACTCGACGTCGGAAAATCGCTAGGCTCGATCGTTCTCGACGCGATCTATGTGACGATAATCACCGACACTGAGGAGTAAGAGGAAAAACAAATAAATAAGGATAGGGAGATAGTCGTAAGACTCGATAACGATCGTCGAGAATCAATTTTCTCAAAATTATATTCTCGCGCGACGGTCCATTCGCCATTCGAGTTTTTCTTTCTGAATGACATCAACAACGGACACCAATGAGAGGTAATTTAGTTTCATCGTGATATCCACGAAAGGTGATAAAGCACGCGTAGAATATTACGATAAGCGGTTTTATAGATTACCGTCAGGGAAATGGTCGCCGGACTTTAAAAGTGACACTTCATTTTTGTATCGCCCGATGTCCAGGACAATTTTATCGGTGATCTTCGTGTTTTTATATTTTTACTAACAAAATCCTTGATTTTTAGATCGAAGTAAACATCGAGAAAGATGTAGGATGATAAATCGTAACTCGATTACGTTCCACAAATATATTTTCATATTTAACTAAATTTAAATTATATTTTGCATATCTTAAATAGATTCCAGACGAGATAGAGCTAAAATTATTCATACAGTAATTGCAGTTGGTGTTTAAGCGCGTGTCATTAAGAAGTTCCGTTGACGCGGTAGATCATAAAAGACGGTTGACAGTTTTAAATATGGTAGTCTCTTTGTTGACCCGTGGTAAACGGAGCGTGAACGCGGCCACCGCACCACCGGTGCGCGCATTCGACGAGCGTTAACGCTGTTACCGAGGGCGGAACCAGTTGCGAGAAGAGGATGGAAGATAACTGTGGTACGCTCGAGGTATTCGCACTTACGCATTCATCGTGAAAGATTCGTAACACCGAGAGAGAGAGAGAGAGAGAGAGAGAGAGAGAGAGAGAGAGAGAGAGAAAGAAGGAGCGAAGAAGAGAAGGAGAAAAAGATAGAGCGAGAGAAGCACTCGATTCGAGTGCAATCTCGTCGATCCTGTTACCGTCGATCGATCATGTACGACTTAGTTGCGAACATGGTAGAAGAGATGTTTAAAGGAAGCTGCTTCATGCTTCGATCGTTTGAATAACTCGACTTGTTCGCGAAGTCTCATATTGACGCGTTATAAATCGCAATGTTTTCAATTTTTTAATCATTTCTCATAAATACTTACAAAAAGGAAGCCATCCACAGATTTGGATAATTTTTTGTAAATATGTTAAAATCATTACTCTGAATAGTGTTGTGAGAGTATATAATTTTCCGAACACTATTTGAATTTTTTATAACTTCTTCTTACGGGATCGTAATTGTCAATGAAAATACAATAATAAAAGATATTTTTTTAATAGGATATATACATTTAATAATTACAGTAATAACGAACACATAAAATGTCGTAATTAATGAACACGTCCGATATATAAATCGAATACACCGCAGGTAGTACACAGATCGTACCTACTCGTCGATTAATGCAGGTCGACAGGGAAAAAATCACGTGAGGTACTGTTGCAATACTCGTTATCGTATTGTAAAATCGTCAGGGCAGGCAGTTAGCATGTTGATGCTCGTCGGGGATGCATATACGCTAAGGTCATTCTCACAATCGTAGAGTCGGAGGAGATCGCACGAACGTGGGTAACGTTCCCGACCGTTATGGAATTATGGTTATTTGGAATTCAACTCGGGATTCAGTGTGGTGGTAGACAACGGACGCGTTCAGACAACGTATTGTTATGGGCTTTGATACGGCAAAGAATTTACTTGGCTCGTTTCATTATACCTACACCAGCCTTTATCTAGTAGGTACTACTTCTACCTTCTTCTTGCTACGAGTTCCTTTTATTTATCGTCCTATTGAACGAATTGAAATTCGACGACGGTCGTGAGGTTTGGAAGTTAGTTCAGATAGAAATAACAGGGTTAATGTTATCTCGTAGTGATTTTAATGAAAATATTGTTTCATTAGCATGAGTCATAAAGGCATTAGGTATTTGAGCGATGTGTAGAATTGAATTTTAGCGAGACACCGTGTTCAGGGGGTACTTATGAATATATGGAATTATAATTATCATAATTATACATAAGAATTTTAATCATTTTTTTTTCTATTTGGTTAGTAGACAAAATTTCGTAATATAAACTTTACATGTCTCTAGTTTCATAATTTTCTGAATTTTCGAGTTGCAAATCTCTTGTAAAATTGATAAAAAATCATTACTCGTATCATAATCATGATACCAATCGCAAAATAATAAAGCGTAAATATCACGCAAGATGGTAGACGCGGAAGATCGAAAAGAGATGAAACTTTCGTGAAACGAAGAAAGCCGTCCACCTACATAGTTAGGTGGGTGCAAGCATCGAGCAAACGAGCAACAAGCAAGTAACAAGCAACCAGCAAGAGCAGCAACATCGTCGAACGCTCGGCTACCAATGCAAGGGGAGACTACATACGAGTATCTATACCTACGCAACGCGAGTCTTGACTTTCAGGTGGCTTCGTGGCGCACGCGAGAGCGGCTCTGGTTTCACGAGCGAGGAAACTCGTTCGTTTCCTTCCTTGGCGTTAATACGTGCGAGCGAACGGAAGATTCCCGGCTGGTAAAAGCGACGAAAGAATGAAATTGTGTCGTCGTATCGATCGTATGCTAAATACGGCATCGGCTTCGATTTCCTCTCGGTGGAAGATGCGTAGAGATGCGTACTTTCTATCGCTGATCTCCATCTTGTTTTTCTGCGTTACCTACATCTACTCATTTATTTATTTATTTCATCGAATTAATATCCACCATTTTTTCACGACTATAATAACAGATACTCGAACTCCGTTGTTATTTGTAATCAGAATTTGAGCAAACAGCAATAACATTAGTCTTATCATTTTACAAGTACGAATAGTCTACCATTAACGTTATTAATACTCTCATTAGTGTCTATAAAAAGAATTGGTTATTAATAATCGACGGTCGAGCAACAGACATACATATCCCGGAGCACAACGTCAAGAAAAAGGATCGCGTACGAAGTAACGCAAATAACCAAACTATTATCGCATACTTTTTTCTTACAAATCATTCGATCATCGTGTTAACGCACTGATTAGCCCCGAGAACCTCTTTTTCACCTTAGCGTGCACTCGCGAGAGTCTAGGAGCGGCGTTTCGAAGATTAAGCGCAGCCTCCGAGATAAAAAGCATTTATACATACGTACACACGCACCTACATAAAAATATATATATATATGTATATGCTATCGGATCGTTCACAGATAATTTCATTCTTACGGCACGGCCATTCGAACGGGATGCGAGAGCGTTAACGAGTAAGAATGATGATGATAGGTGAAAGTGGGCAATCGCGTACTATGAATTCTCACACGTAACGCCTGGAAATGGACCTTGACGGCAAGTATAGCGCAAGGTTGCTGAATACTTTGGAGAAAAAGAGATCCTCGCGATAAGGATGAAGTTGGAGAAGGAAGAAACACATATAAAAGGAGAGAACGATCGGTGGAAGGCTCGATCGAAAAGAAAATGGTTATTTCCTGGACTCGATCGAGGTTATCTACAAACGATTGTTTCGGAATCTTCGATTGTCTCGAACATGCGAGCTGTAACAAAACTCTTTACCTACTCTTTCTCCGTTACGAAATTTTGCAGTTTGAATGTTCGAAATCGGTATCGGTATTGGTATCATATATGTATGTATATATACGTAATGTGTACACATATATACGTTGTATCAAAAACGCGTTCGATGTTACACGTTCACCATTTTTACATGAACGATTTCATTTCGGGATAAGGAAAGGAAGGAAGAAGGAGGAAAAGGGACGTACAAGTACTGACCTACGATTCGAGAGGAAGAAGAAGGCTCGTCCGTTCTCCTGCTAGCCGGAGCGATCACTTTCGTGATCGGCAAGAAGAGATAGAAACCGGCAAGTGGGTCAGTACGGTGGTAAACTCTGGACTGGTCCCGGGGATCGCCCAGTACCGTAAAAGTTTCCTCTTATTTCTTTTTTTTTCTTTTCTTCTCTTTTCTTTCACCATCTCCATCTCTCCTTCTCTTTCTCTCTCGCTCTCTCGTAATGGGTGCGAGTCCGTTCGAAAGTCATCTTTCGTCCACCACGTTTGCCCTTCTTTTCTACCATCGACCTGATCTTAGATATCGATTTTTATCGCGCAACGTCCTTTCTATCGACACACTGCATAGTTCTTTCGTACGATCAGATTCATCGAGATTATTTCGAGGTTAGATGTAGGCAGAATATTGCTGACCTCGATCATTCAATTTGGAAAGTTGTTCGAGATCCTTGATCGTATAGCAAGTAAAAGTCCTTTATATATAAAATAGAATTAAATTCTTTTATTTTTTACTGTACTGCAGAACCTAAGTCACAAAAGACACAACGTAGTCTCCGGTAAGATCAACGAACGATCGTAATCCATATAAGGTGTCACTATTATTAGAGTATAACAGATCTCGTTCGAGCTTTACGATCAGTGCTCTCGTTTCTTCGACAATGTTACTTCGAGCGTGATCGCGACGAGATCGTGCTCTGTTTATCGAACTGTGTCGTGTTTTTTGACAAATTCTTTCCGGACTTCGTTCGTAACGTTACAAAATGCATAGACACATACATACGCATCTACGTGAATATATGATATATATAGGGTGTTCGTTGGAAAATTTCACGTTTAACTAAAAATTCTTTACGTCATCGTAATTGAAGGAAGTTGCTACCTTTAGATGGTCCACCCTGTATATGTATATACATATAGATACGCGACGATGAACTGCAATTTCACGCATCGAAGAATCGAGTTCCACCTTCGTCATTTGAGCTCGAGTCGAGCTCGAGCACGGTCGAAGTTGAAATTTTCTCGTAGGAGGAGACCCGTTAGAGGATTTCAATGAGGTTTGCCGTTGAGCGATCATCGCCTACGTATCTATCTCTATCTCTGTTTACCGTTCTACCCCCCCTCTCTCTCTCTCTTTCACTCTTTCCTTCTTTCCTTCCTTAAGATTCCGCAATTTCCAGCGAATTTTTTTCTCAGTTCCTTTTCAAAGAGCGACTCCTCTGATTTATGAAATTCCCTTCCTCGTAAATATCTATTAAATGCGATCTATTAGAGTCGGTCTATTAATCATTTCTCTTAAAAAATACGTTGTCTCGAGGAAAGACAACGCGCGAGACGAGTGTAATTTAGGGTTTAAAGCGCTTCGTTACGTAACCTCTACAACCGTGGAAGTGAAATTCTAAGATATTCGATTACATTCATTCAGGAAGTAATATAAAGGGAAGCAAGACGCGACGATTACTGCCTTCTGCTTTTATAATTATCTCTCTCTGCCTCCGTAACTCCGTGTATAATACTCGAAGGAACTTTTGCCTTTGCTTGATAACTTTTATGGAATTTCGAGCAACTCCTAGCATCTCATTCACGATCCGTAATTACCTATGAGTTCTCTTTCAGGAATTCTCGTGACTTCATTTTTCGTATCTAATGAATGTACGAGTTAATCTTAATTTTCGTAAAGTACTTACTTTTGAACAGAGCAACGGACTTAAAAAAAAAAAAAATCACAAAGAGCTTGTATACCGCCATCCTAATTATCTTAATAAAAAAGAAAGAGATCAACCGAACAATTGTAGACAATTTTTTAAATATTTAACAGCACGTGCACGAAAAGTAGGATTGAACTTTCAACAACGGGGTTACCGCTCTGACACAGAGACCTTTACACGGTTCAAGGTTGGAACTTTAATGGACACATTAATTCATCATCCAAAGGACGTTAACTTTCGGATAGGCACCTCCACGATTTCTCTCGATCTCTTTCAAAAGGTAGATCAACCTCCGTCACTCGTTCTCTCTCACCAGACCGATAACCGTTCCTCGCGAGAACCGTTATCGGCTTGGGTTCTAACGATCGCATCAAGATCGCGTTACTCCGATGTTTATCCTCCAACTTGGAACCTTCCCTCCATTATTATATCTATTTAGGTTCGTTCCGCAACGCGGAGACACGATTTCGCGAACGTGCATACCCTGCAGCTTCGTTCTCGATCTTCTTCTTCTCCTTCGTCGTTCCTTCCTGGATCGTTCCGTATCTTTTTCGTCCACTTGATCGCTCACAATCAGCTTACGACCGTTTTGCTCTACTTCCTCCATTCTTCGACCTACATCGTAGGACTTCGGTCGGAATTAATCGTTTATTATTCGCTCGAGTGGCACGGGACGTTTTAATAGAAGTTTCAATCGGTACATGTATTATCGTTCGTTTATTTCCTGCTGTGTGTTTCTCGATAAGTTAAATAGTTCTCGATCCTTATCGTTATTTAATTCGTTGTGAAATTTATACAAAAATATCATCGACAAAAATTCTAATCCTACGCCATACAATTTCCGTAACCCGTTATAGAGTTCAATCACCATTGGAAGGTTCCAAGGACTAGCGCGTGCTATTATGAAAGAAAATGAAGCATAAGAATCAAGAATCGTTGTGATGTTTTAAAGAAGTCAACGAGGAAGTGATTCTCTCGTTATGTAAATGTCTCCGATGTGTGAATGTACGTACCTACACCTACGCGTGTATACACATACATATATATCTATATACCTACGTAAGAACACAACAAAATGCGAATGGGCGTCGATGACTCCGCGTTCTCCATTAACGTCGTTGGACGTAGACACGTTTTCGCGATCGGTCTTTAACCGAGTGCACTTCGAATGCGAGACGCACTGTGCTTTAGAGAAAGAGAGAGAGAGAGAGAGAGAGAGAGAGAGAGAGAGAGAGAGAGAGAAAAGAATCACTCGAGCGATACCGCAACGCATGATAATAAGTTTGCATACCGGAGATAACAGTACCGAGCGTATTCTCTGATTGTGAGTATCATCCGAGATTCTCTTAACCCATATCGGTAACCCGTCATTTTCTATATCTCCCGTTATTGCTATTGTTGTTATTATTACGAAATGTTCCAACCGTTAGATTCACCGTGTCGTGTCCACTCTGATTCTAACATTTGATGTTTGATATTACGTCGATAATTAGATTTTCGTCTATCCTCAACCCCAGTCGATTTTTTTTACATTTTTTCTTTTTAGATTTACTACGTATCCATATAAAGTATATCTACAAAAAAAAATTGCGATAAATCACACCCCATGATTTAGCTCGATGATTTGTTGCATCATTGCGTTCTAAAATATTCGTAGATGATCGTTATCGCCAGTCTCGAGGTTACCTCGAAAGATTATGACCTTCGACCGGATTCTCACTCTTGTCCTAGTCAATCTATCTATCTTTGTCTTTCCCTCTCACTCGCACTCTTTGAGAAACGAGATCGAGATAAGCGCAACATCGTAGAATGGTTCTTCTTAACGTCGACACGCTCAACGCCGCATTTTTTTGCCAATTTCTTTCTCGGCGGTGTTGGTCGGCCGAGCACGATAGAGAATTAGCATTTCCTAGACGCTTTCTAGGTCCGGCCGAATCTCTCATCCGGCGCGACGAAATGGCGCAATTGTGATACCTCTCTCCGTCTCTCTCTCTCTCTCTCTCTCTCTCTTTTTATTCTCCCTCTCCTCCTCTTATTCGTTCGTTCGTTCGTTCGACGAGAGTGAAATTGCACGCTGGTATTGTCGTGTGTCGTAATCCACAATCGAGTTGGTTGTGTAAGGAATCGTTCCTTCTCTATTATTACGATCGTAGCTTTTTCTCGCCTTATCGACGTTACTTCCGTGATAATTCTACACTTTTGGCTCATCCTCTCGATAATTACTCGATCATTTTTCACCTTCACGAAAATTTTCTTCGATTTCTCGGAACGTCGATTTAAACCTTCGTTATTCAATTTTTGCCATTCAATTTTTAATACTAAATTAATTTCAAGCCAATACACCGATGAAACACTGCGACTTTCCTGCGTCAGATCGAGTCTCCCCTCTTACGAATCTTATCATAATATCCGCGCCATTTTGTAAGGCGCGTAACCATTTTCTAAAATCGGGGTCACCTTGAAATATACTTTTAGTCATGATCTTAGAAGTATTCGCGCTACTCGTAAGCGTTACGTATATTTTGACTTCGTGCCGATGAAGATGCCGATAAAACGAAAATGGCGGTGGTTAAGTAAGCGAAGGTGATCATTTTGGGACACTGTCACATTATAGAACTGGTTTGCTTTCAGATTGTCGACGGCACGAGGATGAAAGGTTACGAGGATCGCAAAAGGGCGCGGATAAGTGCTCCAAAGAAGCAAAGGTCTACGACCGTTACCGGAAATGACCATGACGAGCGTGGCTGTCGCCCCGGGTAGCCTCGTAGCACCTCCAGCTATGCTCACGCCGAAGATGTATCACCTACAGCAGCCTCTGAACCCACCACCGGCGTCGCCCACCTCCGGGAAAGTGAGTCACACTTATTATCTATCTAATCTCGCTAAAATTAACACTTTGACGTTGGGATACGTAAAAATACGTTTTGCGTGAATTATTGGTACAGGACACCTAAAAATACATTTTTGTTATACATCATTGTTTTAGGGTACGAGTACAAGTATAAGTTAAAAAATAAGCTAAAAATTAACCAAGTATCGTTTTACTTAATTTTTCGCTCGCGTTTTCATTCTGTCAATATAAATGTCCGACGTGTCAGAGTATTAATATAATCTACACTGGACCTTTAACGTTTCTCTCGCTACTTTGGTCTATTAATTCGCAGGCAAAAAAAATAAAGATAAACGTATAATATATATCTCATCTCGCGAAAAATAATTTCATCACGCGAGAAAGCAAAGCCGTGCTTTAAGTTAATTAAGATTTAATTACATGCTCAATTACACGGCCGACGCGAATGAAATCTTCTCTCTAACGATAAGATTACTCTAGTCGAGATTTTTATTCTACAGAATCCGATACTTTGATCTTATTGTTAGCATTCATTCTCGTTTGAACGTGTGAGTATACATCGATACGCGTTTGAACTTTACGAGCTCAGAAGTCGGGAAAATATAGCGGTTGAGAGCGATTAAGGTCGAGCCTTAGTGTTACTATTGAAATCGAGAAGAGTTGACTCCGTGAGCTTCGCGTTAAACGAGCTCCGCGCATGAAAACCCTGAAACCGAAACGCCTCGCGAAGGACAATTCTCTTTTCTCTTCTTCCCCTTCTCTCTCTCTCTCTCTCTCTCTCTCTTCCACTTCTACTTCTTCTTCTTTCTTCCTCTTTCTTCTCACTCGTCAGTGACATAAGGGTTCCCGCGTACACTCATGCGTGCCTTCAACTCGCGCACATTCGTCGTTGTCGTTCTCGTCGACAATGGCTTACTGGTTCTGCCGTAAAACCAGCGGCCGGTTATGACATCGAATACTCGAGTAGCACGACTACTCCACTGCTCCTTGTTCTACGAGGTCGAGTTTTCAGAGAAGTCGCCGTTTTGCCGTCGCACTAGCCAGTTTAGATCTCTAAGCCTCGTCGATCTTGATTCCGGATAATAATTTTTATCATAGGTATATAACACCAGTGTAATCTCGTGACTCTTGTCTGTAACTTCGTTCTCGATAGCTACAAGAGAAAGGGAGTGCGAGAAAAAAATATATCCAAGTGTTGTAACTCGTTCGTCGATCGTGTTTCTCGTGCTCACGTATGTAGATCTTCGAGCTATTCGATCTTGATGTTACGAGAGCTGCATCAGGAATGGAAATGTGTTCCTGGGTGACCCGTTAGTTTCTTTTAAACATGCTTGGACTTTGGAAGAAGGTTTTCTATAGAATTTTTGTGAGATTTAGTTTGTGCACTTTTTTAGTGATTCATTAATTAATCAAGATGAATTTCAGGACCTTGAACTCAACATTTATTTTTGTAATTTTTTTAAACATATCTTGCAAGTGTCACCTAGGATTACGTTGTAACATAACTTGCATATTCAAAAAGTGCTCTCCTCAGTTATGATACTAATCATATGCACTGTCTATATATATCAGCATGTTTTAAGTTCACCGATCGTGTTCCTCGTGTTCAAGCCTACACGTAGTATTCACATATGTTCACGTATGTACTTACATACCTAATGCTCTATGTTAATAATATTAGATCTAACGCTGTAACGCGCCTTCTTGCCGTACCCCCGGCGTTGCTACTTTATGGAGAAGGCCTGTGGCCTGTTACGTGAGTCGTTTCCTAACGAATGAAACACAGTATACGGATCGTTATTCGAAATAGGTATATATACATATATATTCTTGTGTAAAATGTGTGTAAGTGTGATCGGGAAATCTATACGCGTGGCTTTTTTCTCTTGGAATTCCCCTTTCGCTATTTTTCTGAATTTATTTTTGACCAAGGACGCAATTGACTGTCATAATATTTAAATAAATTATTTGTTTTAGGGTTTTAAGGTATAAAGGATAGATTTGGGTGAACGGTTTTGTTGTAAAATTTTTGTATGTTAAATATTTTGTTAAAAATATTTAAATTCAGATAAAAAATTAAATGTACTTACTGTAATCCAACTTTTTCACGTAAATCTCTCTGGTTCGGAAAAAATGATTATTCAATAATAAAAAAAAAAGTAGAAACGATATCGAGGATCGGAAGATTCCTAAAGAAAGCCGGATACGTTCGGTCTCTTGGAAACGTTCGCACTCCTCCGCTTTTTATCGCGCCATCGGTCATGAGTTTACAACACTTTCTCCTTCTTACTATACCACCGCTTTTTCTCCCCACCCCCGTCACTTTTTTTTAATATTCTTGTGAGGAAAAACCATAGCATTCCTTTGCCCCTCTTTTTATTATTTTTTTTTGTTTCCTTTCGTCAAGGAAGAGAAGAACCGCGCATGCACTTTCATTTGCATCGAAATTACAATTTTAGGTCGCCATCTACGAGCGATTAGGATGGGTTACGAGCGCTCCATATTACGCGGGCTCGCTCGTAACATCATCTATCAACGCTCGTTACAAGGATAATAATTTATGCGAAACGCGAGAAGGAGGAAGCGCGTCGATGTAATCACCCGAGAAAAATTTCGCGTTTACGAGATTATTATCCAACTAGGCTCACTCGTTTTTTCTCTCTTCTCTCTTTTTGTCGGTTTTATGCACGTTCGAGATCGTGCGCGTATCGTTTCGAGGATCTAAATTGCCTTAATGTAGGTATAGGATTAATGATACAGCTCTCGGTGACATTTTTAAAAACAGGTAATTCAACAAAAAAATATTTTTAACACGTTTGGATCAATTACTCGACGCAGCAATGCGTTTCATTTACGAAGATGATGAAAGATACGAAAAATTAATTTATTTTAAAAGCTTTATATTCGATTTGTTTGTTTTTGTAACTTTAAGTGTCTCGTTCGTCCATAAACGCCGAAGGGAGAAGAAAAATGTTGTAAGAACGACGTTGTTACGGGTCGCTCTTCGCATGTATCTAATCGTCTCGTTAAAGTCAGATAATCGTATCGCTGCAACGATTTGATGGCCAATTTAATTTCGTGCTTTCATAGTATAGCTCTTAGAGGAGTGGATGCGTCGAGGTAACGGAATGTTCCTAACGATCGGATTCTTTAGAAAGGCATCGAAAGTCTAACACGCGATCCAAGTTATTACTGATTGGTGTTTTGAAATCTTGATGACGATCGTCGTCGTCATAAGTAATAACATAGTTTAATTCATGTTAGATATCTCGACTCTTAAATCCCGACTCTATTAATTATATAATAATATTTATTATAATAAATTAATCCTTCGTATAAAATAATCCTTTCTAATCAAAAGTTTCACCCTATCAAAGTCGATAACCTCGTGTAAAAACGCTTGGAAACGCTTTAAAATGTAAAACATGGGAGAGTACGGATCGTTTCAGCTTTCGATACGAAACCGAACGAAATCGCGACTTTCACGAATCGCTCGAAGCGATCCGATCGCTTATCGACGGAAATAACTGTACCTACTCGCGGCGATACTCGTAGCGTAGGTAATACATATAAGAAAACTACTATGGAATAGGGCGTAGAGAGCGTAGGACCGAATGTCCCGAAGCATAACGCAAGGAGATAATAATCTCCCGAGTGTGGATAGTTTTGTAAGCAAATTCAAACGGGGGCCACGTGGTAGGTACGGTGACGCGAAGAAAAGGACGCGAACGAATCGCGAACGGTCGATCTCGTTGTGTAATTCCGGAGACGCAATCTTCGTGACTGTTGTAAAGACACGCGCGCATAGGAGCGAGGATGATGATGGATGATGCATCGACGCGGTTCAGGCGATGCACCGGTGCGACTGCCGTGACCTCAGGATATGCGTCTCCGGATATATGTGTGTGCGTATGAATGCGACTGTACCTACGTATATAAATATAGGTGTGTACGTGTGTGTACGCGTCAGTTCTAGATGAAAGATCGTACGCGACGATGAACACGACTATGAGACATAACACGAATAACGTATCGCCGGTGAATCTTATAACGTATCCGTTTTTTCTTAATATTAGCGATCATAATCGGTAACCGTACGCGCAATATTTTATTACAAACTTTACGATACGTAGGTAGGCGTTCTGATTAGTTTCGCTCGTGTATCGTACATCTCGGAAGTTTCGTAAGAAAATCGAAAGTGCTTGCAATTTTTATCACGAAATCTCTTTTTTTTTATCTCGTTTTTTAAGTAATCTTACATTACAATCCTAGGTTGGGGAAACTTTAAAAACGATGAATGAAGAGTTTTATTGTAGTAAAGTGTTGCATAAAATTTGTCCAAAGATAGAATGTAAGCTTGTAATAAGCGAATTCGTATGTTACGCGCGCGCACGCGGGCAGCATCAATTCCGTGGTAACGGTCGGAATGAAAATGGTTTTAACCGCGGTTATATGACTGACATTATGCGTTATTGCGTTTCGCACAATTAGTGTGTCCGTGTTGAGATGTTAGAAAGGTAGTAGGTAGGTAGACGAGAATGAGAAGAGGGAAGAGAAGAAAAGGCACGTTGCTAGACTAGATGGCGTCGCGATCGGCCTATGGAGGAAGCTTCTTGGGTGAATCTTCTTCTCCTCTTCGTCATCGTCTTCGTTCTTTCGTGTTGGGTCGTCGACCTAAACGCAATCGCGACGTTGACACGCGTGCTTTCGTCTTTTTTTCTCTTCTTCTTTTTATTCTTCCTTCCTCCGTTCGACGCGGGGAAAAGAAAGAAAGAAAAAGACGAGGCGATCGTGGATTCGAACTTACTTCCGTTCGCGTTCAACGTCGATCACGGAAGCGGAGGAGGAGAGTTATGCGTTACGCGTCCGCATTTGAATAAATTTTCATGCGAACTCGCGTCGAGTCACGAGGAACGTTGGATAATACTTTGATTTGATCTTGGTCCTGTTTCTTTCGTGGGTCTTCTTTTTAACTCGAGGAGCAGGGTCGGGATGTTTTCTTATTATTGTGAAACGGGGGAGTGGTATTGGAAATATCGATGATATCAATTTTGTGAGCTTTATTCTGTTTATTTTATGACTTATAGTAAAGTTGGGAACATTTTACTTTGGATAAAATACAAAATCTCGATTTGAAAGAATTATTTTGACTAATTTATTATTTTTCTTTTAGAAATTGTATAGAATAAGGATTTATTGACTTGATATGATCACTTGATACAATCTTTGCAATTTTGGCTGATACTCGAAACGAGAAATTGATACCTCGCATATTTTCAATCTCTCCCAGAATTTCGAAAACGTGGGAGGAAAGAAAAAGGAAAGATATCGAGAGCTGTGCGAGATAAGTAGCATAAGTATTAATTAACAGAAGCCGAGGAAGTCCACTTTCGCCGGATGACCAAGGCCTGGATCAAGATGACCTCGGGAGATGCTCCCCCTTTTTTCTTTCTCTCATTCTTCAATACCTGTATCCGTCTCTCATCTCTTGCCCTTTTCGCAAGAACCCTCGTCCTTTTTTCCGGACGTCGGGTTTCGTTACCTCTCGTCTCTCATCCTCGCACGTAGTACCTACGAGATGCACGAGAAAACGTTGCGAATGGATTCACGCGATTTACCACCGTCGATCCTCCCATTAATTAGAATGCCGTAATACGGTTCGTCTATTCCGTTGATAGTAAAACGTAGGGAAAAGTGATTTTTTTAATTGTATAGCGTATCTTCTCGAAATAATTATTCAATAATTTGAATTTCTATTCAAGCAGATGGAATATGAAATTGTGTAATTTTACAATCAGATTTTGAGTAGTTCAAAATTTCCAAAATGGTCTATCCCGTGTTATTTAAAAAAAAAAAA
This sequence comes from Odynerus spinipes, assembly GCA_032403825.1. NCBI lineage: Eukaryota > Metazoa > Arthropoda > Insecta > Hymenoptera > Vespidae > Odynerus > Odynerus spinipes. The sequence goes on from JAIFRP010004405.1 coordinate 2,596,715, forward strand.
TGTCAATTTCTTCCTACGTTCTAGAAATCCACATATCAACGAGATATTACACCTATCTTATTTCTATTTTGAATCTGCCCTCTTTTAGAAAAATTCTAATATAGGAAGAGGCGTGTTCTGAACACTTCCGCTTTCGTGCGTGCAGCTCGCCGCACGTTTTACTATTTCCCAAGACATCCACCGGTCTTATCAACGATAGCCACATACCGCTTATCATTTTTCCGGAATATCATCTCGATAAAATGTAACGCTAACGTCCATCATTCGATATCTCGAATCGATTTTTATCATTAGCATTAACAAGTTGCGTTGCTATAAATACCCACGTATAATAAAAATGTTGAACTTTCGCGGCAGCGAAAAAAAAATATACGTACCCGATAAAATGATGGCGGAGTCAACGATTTCGATGGAATTAAAACAAGAGCAATCGTCGATCTCGTTTCACCTTAATCTATTTTCGATAGACACGCCCGATGTATCGCGAATTTGCACCTGCAATTGCAGCGAGCCGTAACGAGTCGTCTAACGAAACGCGTGCACTTAGGTACAACCATAAATACTTGTACAGTAATACTCCTCTATATATATATATATAAATATATACGTGTATGTATCTATAAAAATGTACGTATGTATGTTTACATTATGTACACGTTCGATACGTTAACTCACGCGCTGGTTTACTTTCTTATTTTCGACCGGCGGCGTACGCGAGCGGCACGGCGTCTCTTACGTGAGCTTGTGGGACAAGATTTTTACGAAAGTCCACGATCGAGAGACGAGAAAGTAAAGTGTACCTCTCGCAGTTGTGCCCCGAAGCCACTTGATTGCCCCATTTTCCGACCTTACGCTCTTTACGCCGCTTGACGCTAGCTCGCGTTGCAGCTGCACGCGCACGCTGCACGAGCTCGCTTTGAAATCGATCGAGATCACAGGAAATAGATCTTAACTATTGTGAAGTGTGTTCAAATGATATTTCGATTTTGGTAAATTTCAGAATATTATTTATTATATTGAACGTTTGATCCGGTCGAGTACAGGTACTTGCGGTTATTTAAAATAACTTTAATTATTAAGTTTTTGCACTATCATTTTTTTTTCTAGTTTGTTTTCCTCACAGTGTAAAGCGGTGATTTAAATTTGTTCTTATTAACTTTGAAAAATTGAGGATGTGTAATGTTTAAAAGACGATGTTTTATGCATCCTTCTCTTCATATTTATGAGTGTAAAGAACAACATAATAACAAACTATCGTTTCTCGCGCATCTTTCATCCAAGAAAGCGGCCTCACGATCCATTCTCCGAGATACATCCTCGCGTTTCTCTGAAAACCGTCGAAGCGACAGGTGTAGCTGCATATGGGCAGGAGAGTACGTATTAACACGCGCAGGTGTGGTCGTGAAGAATATTCCGCTCCGTTTCCCTTCTCGTAATCGTAGAAATAACTCGTTGAGCTCCTTCATCGAATTTTTATATTCCATGTACAACGTTCGGTATACGCTGCCGTCGTGACGGCGCTTTTAAAAACGATTTCGACACGTCTCATACCTTCCTCACGATACTTCGGATCGCTTTATACTCTTACTTTTTGTAATAACGCGAAAAAAGGGGTCACGTGCTTTCTACCAGATCGGAAATCAATCTCGAGCTACGCAAACGAATCGAGGTGCTCTACTCTCTTCCTTTTTTTTAAATTTTTCTTCGATTTCCTGTTATTTTTTATTTTCTATACTTTTACGTATTTTATCTCAGTCCTCTGAAAATTTTCCTTCGAAAAGCTTCGTCATTACGAACGCAAGGAAAAATCGAGAAAAATTTGTAGATTTATGGAGGTCCGTGTCGTTATCGACACCCACAGTGACCTATCTTACCGACGTCGCAGAAGCGGCAATAAAAGATCAAAGTTCGTGCGCGCGCGCGAGAAGTCGTTGGACTCGAATGCTTCTGACGCGAGTGAGTCGACTTGTCAACCGAGATTTTTAAGATAATCGCTCGAGCGGAACTAGACAATCCCGTGGATAGATTACGAGTAACGGTATACCCCGACGAGATTACACTTTTCCTGATGCTCTCTGCACGGAGAACTGTTATTTCTTGTTGCGATTAATCTCGTGTCTTTCCTTTTCCACGCACGAATTCGGCTCTGAGTCGCGAGGAAGTTCGAGTGCTTTCAACGCGCGCTTGAGTAGGTTTATTACGGAACTGATTAGATCATTAGATGCCTACGTGCATCCTTTGGACGTTAACACACAAATGTTCTCCTCCTCCTTCTCCTCTTCGTCCTCACCGATATCAAGATACTAATTCCATTAATCCACGAGGTCTCGCGGTGTTCAAGCAAAAGCGATTAACATGTAATTCCCCGTCGAGAGGAAGTTTCGTAATCGTCTAAACGCTCGGAAAAATGTTTCTTAAAAAACGATGAGGGTAACGTAATTTAATTACGCTCGGAATGCCACGTACAGATGTACAGATACATATACACGTGTCCTACATGTACCTACACATACGTAAAAACACGTGTACGCTCGTACAAACACATGTACACGTGCACACGAGTGTAATTTACGCATGTGCATACACATATACGTATACACACACATAGCTCACATACCTGTACACGTAAATTCGCATAAACGTACGTACATTCGTGTGTGTTAGAGCGGTGCCTTTTTTATCCTCATTCCTGGAGTTCTCTTATCGATCGACGCCCCGTAAAGACGTAGATCAGCATCGGCGACTTTCAGTCGCGGTTTTCTATCGGCGATCCTTTCTCGAAAAGAAGTTCTCTCCGTGCTCGACCCGTACCGGTCTGGCCGGACGACCACTTACTACTTACACTAGACGAGCCACGTCCGAGGCTGAACGTTCTCCGGTTTCCATCCTATTCCTCTTCCTCGATTCCCTTTGAGCCGGTCTACGGTCACTCACTTCTTTTTTATTGTTTTTATCGATCGATTTTCTTTTTTTTTATTATAAAACGAGAAGGAGAAAGAGAAAGAGGGATAGATAGATAGATGGAGAGAGAGAGAGAGAGATTTCTTGTTTTGCTTTCTTCGCTTTCATACATTTTGTCTTATCTATTTTTTATGGTTATTTTATTAATTATTTCATTCGATTAATTAATAAGGGTCTTCTGTTAATTGAAAATCAAGATCGACGTTGCTGATTACTTTTTGTTTAAACACAGTATTACTTTATACCT
>JAIFRP010004405.1:2670847-2684697 GCA_032403825.1 Odynerus spinipes
TCTCTCTCTCTCTCTCTCTCCCATCGTGCATACAACACGCAGCTGTGTTTTATGCCACCGGGCCGTCGCTTCCATCGCTTAAAAGCTTTGCTTGAGAGCACCCTCGACCGAGCATCTCCATTCTCATCCTCCTTTACCTCCTTCTTCCCCTTATCCTCCTCATCCTCTTCGTCGTCTTCCTCCGAAAGCTGTAATTCACAGCCCGCCTAATTTCATCAACTATTACGATACCCGAAAGCCTACTTTCGTTCTAATCCGATATTAGGATCGGTATACTTTGTACTACGGTACGCGATTATGAGGTAAATTAGGAATATTTTTATCGAAAAATATTCATTTAATTATCACGAATTTAATTCTCACCCGAAAGATGTTTCACGGACGTATCACAGTTCGTAACCCTTCGTTTAACGGGATTACGAGTCTAAATAAATTTCGCTGGAAATTCAATCGAGAAGTTCGTAATTCACACTCCACGCTGCGAACTTCTCCCTCTTTTAGAGGCCAAAATTTGGATTCTAATACAGTTAATTCCAAATCTCATTGTAGGGTTTATAGTTCACGCTTAGGAATAAATACGAATTACCACACTGTTAATCCAATTCCAATTTGCATAAATTTCCAAAAAGTATTCTCGGAATTTATTTAATTAAAAAAAAAAAAGAAATTTGCTTAGAGAACCTAATCCTGTAAGTCTAGACCAACCACCCAACTTCCAAATTTAATACAGGATCCTAAGACCCGAAGGATATAGGATACTCACTGGTTTCCGTTTTCACATCAGAGACGACCAGTGAAAACCACTCGAACCGGAGATTATGGCTAATCGAGAAGCAGTCTCTCCTAATTTGTACGTTAACTTGGAAGGTTGTTTGAAGGAGGAGAGAGAGAGAGATCAGAGAGGGGTGAGAAAGTGAGAAGAGGAAGAGTAGGAGGCAACTGACTTTTAAAGTAAAAGCGGGAGGGCTGGAAGTTCGCTTGAAAACCTAAATCAAGCAAACTCTTGAGGTTTATTCGAAAGATATGCTTCTCTCTCTCTCTCTCTCTCTTGCTCTTAAGCTCTTCTTGCTATCATCCGTCTCTGTCTCGCAAACGCTTTGCTCTCAATTTCGCGCTTGCAGCACTCGCGCAGCAGCAGCAGCAGCATCAGCTCGCGCAAGGCACACGTGAAACCAAATGCAAATTCAGTCTCCTGGTGATCGATCTTACTCCTTATACCCCCCCCTCCTCTGTATCTATCTATTCATCTATCTCTCTCTCTCTCTCTTTTGTTCATCCCTCTACTATATCTCTATCCACCCTCTCGATCCCCTACCATCATTCTTTCCCGATACCCACTCGATTCGTTTCGAACTTTTTTCCTCTCTCTTTCTTTTTTTCGCATTCGGCAAAGTGCCCTCCCGTAAAATTTGCTCGGAAAAAGCGTCCCTTTGACGACGATTCGCGAGCATCGACGGCACCCCGCAGCGTCGAATAATTTACGTCTCTCTCGACGATCGTCCTGTCGATTCTATCGAGCGCCGAAAAGAAAGAGATTTTATTCAGCCCTTTATACGAGATTCCCGAGGAAGCAGGCTACTTTAGTTGGTCAAATTTGTTAAAACCGAGGAAGGTAGCTCGAAAATTTTCCTAAATTGAACTTTGTCATCTTGAAACGGCCATTTCGGCACTTTGTAGCTAAAACAGTGATATTAAAGCAATTAAAGGGATAGATCGTATCGATAAATTAATTCTGTCGTATCATAAAACAACGACGTTGAATATTTTATTGAAACGCTCGCAAAATGTATCAAATTATTTAACGAATAATATTACCTAGATTATCGAACGAGAACAAATTTACTTCCCCTTTGTGTCTACGTAATTAAATGTGTAACAGTAAGAAATTTATAACGGCTATGCTAAAATTACATTAAACTATTTACTTTCCTCATTAGAGATAGAGAAACGAGAGATGACAGAGGAAGAACGTGAATAATTAAGGTAGACAATCGTCGATGACGAATATAGCATTATACCTACTACAAATAACGAACGACGAGAAAAGCTCGAGGCTAAAGATATCCTAATTCGATGGAACGTTAGAAGAGATGGATGGATGCTCTCGAAATCCAAAACGGAGATTCTCCCTTTCGCGTTCTTCCTCTCTTCCCGGAATACTATTTTCGTTATTCGAATGTTCACCGTCTCGTCGTTGGTTCCTTTATCTGCCAATAGCCCTTTGTTCGGTCGTTTCAAGGATGAGGGAGACAGGAGACAGGAGGCTGGAGAAAGGGGAAGAGAAGCGGAAATGCTGAATGAAAAGTATTCACCGTGACGCCGTTTGACGTTCGCGATTCTCCGCGAATCTCGTCAACGGTTCGATTAACCCCGCTCGTTGGAAATTCAATTTCTAGTTTCTTTTTTCACCCCTCCCCCTTCTTTTTATCCCCCTCCTCTCTCCTTTTCTTTCATTTTTTTCTTCGTCATTTCACTATCGGCCCATTCAACGATCGTAATCCTTCGTGACATCCTCTCGCTACTCGTTCACGGACCGTTAAATTCTGTACAAAGTTAACCGAAGTCTCTTTTTGTTAATAACAATTAACGCGACAGCGGTGACCGTCGATGGCGGTACTATAACACGACTATCATTAATCTACGAGACACAACGCGTTTAGATAGTTTTTGTCACTCTCGACACCATTCCCGCCGTAGAATTGGACGAGAGCAAATCGTGTTAACGAAGTACGGGGCACGAGGTTTCTACTGTGACGATGGCAAAAAGGAGAAAGCAATTGAGACAACAATCGCGACGACTTCTTTAGATCGATTTACATTTCGCGTGGGTTGATTCACGAATTGGATGTTATACGTTAGACGGTGGTGATGAAATAGTCACGTGACATAAAAAATAAGTGTAAATTAATTATTGAGAGTTTTAGTGTTAACATATCTCCTTAATAATAATTATTTTATAAAATATACAAATCGATCGAGATCAAGCTTCAAAAAATGTTTCGACGCGATTATCATCGATATTATTAAAGATACCGATAAAATAAATTTTTTAATAATCAATTTCAACGAAGTCACATGGACCGTTTGAACATCTTCCACAAAATCGATTCGGCGACATTGCATAGCCAAGGTGGTTTGAAAGCTGCCTAGTTGATCGAATCGTCCATGACCCAAAGGCCCATTAATTACTCGGATGATTAACAATGCGATTGTGTATCCAGATCGATTACTTGCGATGACATTACCTAAACAGCCGCACATACGCTATGACGCTTGGATCTCCGAATAGGAGTTATAATGCAACGATTTCCAATCGTTCCATCATCCCTTCGGACGGGTCCCTGATCGATGAGACGAAATCTACGAAAGAGAGGCAACGTCTTGGCAGCGTGAGATCGCCGAGAGATTTCTAATAAAAGTCGATCGTTCTCGTAGGAATATTTTTTTTTCTACATCAAACTTGGTCTATAGTAGAAAAAAAAAATCCTTTCGAGTCCCTCGTACGTCTTACGAGGGAAAATTAATTTGCAGATCTGAAAGATACCCTCGAATGCATTCACGATCTAATAATTACATCTTCTAAAGAGAATGCATTAGTATATTGGTATAATTTCGATGGGGCATAATGTATAAGACTCTGGAGGTACTTTGGAGCGAGAAATAACTTTAACGGAAGAACTTTTCCTTTTATTTCGTTTTCTCTCAATTTTCACCCATTACGAGTCTGCAGTACAGCAATTAATCAATTGCTCCTTCGAAAGTTACCCGAGTGAATGTACAGTAAGCAATTCTTGTTCTCTCTCTCTCTCTCTCTCTCTCTCTCTCTCTCTCTCTCTCTCTCTCTACCTCTCGTAATTGACACACGAACACTCGCGTTACTTACAATTAGATGGGTTTCGACTCGGTCAAGGATACTCTCACGTTCTATCAAAGCACCAGAAATCATGTCGATCTATCGATCGGGAATGTTCTCATCGAAAGTGCTCGGCTCCGATCCTACGCTACGAATTATTCGCGTGTTAGCCATTGTTCTTCGATTCGCGATACTATCGAGAAACGTCACGCTCGAAATGGTCACTTTCGATTTCACTAATTTCTGTTTGCCGATAACAGTTGACTCGGAGTGAAAAAAAAAATTGTCGATATTATATCGATACACTCGATTCTCTTTGCCTCTCACGAGACTTTTGAATGGAGATTTATAAATACAAACGTTATGTTATAACAAAAAAGTCCTCGATCTCACTACTCGTTTTTTTTGCTTTGTTTGTTTTCTCTCTTTTTCGCTTTTCTGTTGTTGTTATGTTTTTTGGTTCATATGCAGCACCCTCGTAGAAACAAGCGGCGCGACGGGTCAAAGTGTTTGCGTTATTCTCGAACGAACGAGAGGCTCTTTTTATTCACTTTTCTCTCTCTCTCTCTCTCTCTTTTTTCATATCGATTAACAACGACGGAACGTTCGCGCGAGTTAATTAACACAAATCGGAGAACAGTTCCCGTTCAAAGCAAGAGCGATAAAGGATTTATTTTATAAAGCACGGGTATAAATCAAATGAAAGGGTTCTGTAATTACGAACGCATGTATGTCGACACACATACACACGGAGTAAAATTACGAAAGTAACAAATTACAAAATCCTTCCCGTCATTTTTGTAATTAAATCTTGTAATTTATGATGCACGTATAAAGTGTACGAAGAAACAACATGTACGCTTGTATTACGTTGTATAAAAGTTAGCTTCCCAACAGAATAGACTTTGTTCGAGCAAACAGACTCAAAGTCAAGGAAACTTCGAGCTCCCTTTGAAGGAATCTTTGAAACCGTAGTCCTACTCCCTTTTAATCTTTGATCCCGATACCGTGATTATATTTTTAATACGTTTTAGAGGCCACCGAGCCGGGAGCGATCGTGCGCGCGACGTTTGATGTAACTCGAGGCACTTTCCCGAAGCGGACAACAAAAATCGTGCGAAAGTGAGCTGCATGCGTGGACACGAAGCTCGTTACGTACTTATTATGCATTTAATCTCCGGTCAATGATGCTCCGTGCCTTTGTGGCCTTTGTACTTGCCTTATCCGAGGCATTCACTGATGCATGTGAGATTGACTTTGTAATAGCAAAAAACGTTACGTGTTTCTTTGTGCTTTTCTTTTTTGTTGAACATGGGAAGCTACTTCTTTTCGAAGTAATTAAATTATTTTGAAATCCGCGTTCCAATTTTTAAGTTGTACCGTAAATTACATTTTTGTCGGTATAGTTGATTTCTCCTTTTTTTAAATCGATTAAAGAAAAATTAAATTTTTTTAGTATCATTGATTTCTTTTTGTAAAAAATCAAATTTAAACGCAGACCACGCACGTATTCTACGCTCCTACTACGACAACGGCAATTTACGGCGAGTATCAATGTGAATTCATGTTAGCTGTGCGGAAAGTGTAAGAATATAAAAGAGAGAAAGAGAGAGAGAGAGAGAAATCGAACCGATATAATTCTGATTTACCGGCGCGTGGGTACTCGTTCGCTTAACCAAGTTATGACGATATTCTCCATACGCTCGCGCACTTCCCACGCTCGCTAGACATAAATCACGCAAGATTCGATCTGACGGTTAATTTCCGTCGAAGGAGCGTCTACGACGCGCCTATGAGAAAAACCGAGAAAGAGAGAGAGAGAGAGAGATTGGAGGAGGAGAGAGAGAAAACTCAGAAAGAACTATTTTTCAAAAACTTTAATTGGATCGTGTAAAATATACACCGCTCGAGTTTGATTTGTCGGTCAATATTTTTTCCACGCTTCGATGCCCCCGAAGAATAAGAAGAAGTAAATCCGCGTGAAATCGTGACGCTCGAAGAAAATATCGATTCCTAAGAAAGTCAAAAAAAAAAGGAGAAAAAGGATTTATATATAAGTACACATACGATACGAGAAGAAAGCAATTTTCAAGCCTCTTTTAAAGATCCTCTTTAGTCGAAATGATAGCATTTGAAGAGAGAAATTTGCAATTTCCATCTTTATTTCTATTATTCGTAAGGATCGAGCTTTCTTTTGTAAGATTTCGACGATATCCTTTTCTTCTTGGAAAAAGAGAAAGAGAAAAAGAGAGAAAGAGAGAGATAGGAAGAGAGAGAGAGAAAGAGAGAGAGAGAGTAAATATATGTATCACCCTTATATCCCGCGACTTTCTAAAGGAAGAATAAATTTCACGAGTTGCTTCGACAGAGTGCGACGTCGATGGTTCGATTGTCGTTTTAAAGATAGCGATCGCGGCCATCGAGAGGAGGAAGGAATTGGGGAAATTGCGGAGTTAAGAAAATGGCATCGTCCTTCTCGGAAGTGGCTGAATATTTGAGGAGCCCCTCTTCTCGAGATATACCCTTAAGGATTTAGATGGTACCCAAAAGATACGAGAGTACTGTGAGGGGGAAAGAAAGTATGTATGCGTGTCTGTGTGAAGAAGACAGGAAAGAAAAAGAAAGAGAGAGAGAGAGAGAGAGAGAGAGAGAAGGATAGCCGTGCACGGGCTGTACGAAGGGGATTTTCGCAAAACTTTTCTTTCACGGAACGAACCACGCCACCTTTTTCCTTCCCTTAAACGATAACCCACAAATCATGCGACATAATCGCTCTAAAATAACGTCTTCCTTTTTTTACAGTGACAAAACTGGCACCGGCTAAAGTCACCCCCGTTGAGGAGATCCAACCGAAGGAAGACACCATCGACGCTATCATAAAGTGAGTGTGTCTTTGTTTATACAGATTGAAAAACGTCTACTTTCATGATCATTTTCAATTTTTTTTTATATATATAATTGAGAAGCTGGGTGTAAAAATCAGGCAAGTCTGATGTTAGCTTTTGTTATAGGAGCGACATAATTAATTTCGTCTGCCCCTTATGTTAGATTACAAAAGAATAAGATCGTATCGTGAATTTATTTCTGAAAGATTTATTTTTTTATTCATTTCCTTTTTTTTCCTTTTGTTAGAAATAAAATCAATAGGAACGATTCTTTTTATTGTCTCAAAGACCGGTTCGCTTTTATCGCCGCCAGTTACAGTAACGCCATACCTATGTCCGTCGTATTTCATTTACGAACGATCGGGTCTGCACCGTCTGCTCGCACGAGTTCTTGGAGCTAAAATTTTTATTTCACACGAAAAAGAAAGAAGAGAAGACTAGAAAGAAACGGCGGATCCGAGTATACGGATGATCTCATTAATCTTCGATCGAATGAAAATTCGATACCGTAGGACGTTCGATAACGTCGTGACAGTAAATTGTCAACCACGAGAATTCTACTTTCTTACTCAGCAGCAAATTTTGCTGCCGAGTAAAGAGAAATTAAAATGTAGGAGAATGAGGAGGAGGGTCGAAGGTGGAAGAAGAAACACGCTCGACTACGGATAAACTTTATTAAGTTATTCCATTAGCATGAATCGCGAGATTACTCATTGTAAGGCGTAACGAGATTCTCGGGAGTCATTTTAGAATCAGATCGTCTTCTTATCTTAAGCTATCGCTCTCGAAAGCTCGAACTTGTTGCATACTTTATCGAAACGTCGCTCACGAGGAAGAAGAAGTAGGCGATTTATTATTTTAAATGTTTGCTTATTCTTGGAAATTTGGTAATTACAAAAACTCTTTGAAATTACTCCGAATGAATGGAAAATATTTAACTCGTTTAGTTTTACGTTTTTTTAGCAAGTAAAAAGTAGATTATTGAACACATTATAGAAATAATTGTAAATCAATTATAGGAAACCAGACGCGGGAAACAAAACGAACAGCGGAGAAGAGTGCAGAGTTTGCAGGAAGTGTTTCGGCCAAGAAGAGGCTTCAAGAACTTGCTGCGAGTGTCAACATAAAGTCTGCGAGGATTGCGCCTCGTATTCGACGACAACGAATTCCGACGATCAGGTGATTGTCTCTGATAATTAATTTATTCGATCGGCTGATTATTTTCGTAAAAATCGTAATAAAATAAATTATTCAAGCAATGAAAGGAATTATTCGATCAAACATGTTATAGATCTTCATACGAAATGTTTTTTATTAAAATAATTAATAACAAAGTGATATCTCACTCTGCTTGAAGATTTATCAATTATCTTCAATTATTTTCAATTGTTTATAAATGAAACGCGTGAAACATATTGTCGATAAACCTGTGTCCTATAAATTGAAAGAAAATATAGAAAGAAAGGTCAATCGTGTTTTCACGTAGATCTCACGGCTCATAAAACACATGAAGCGTGAAATGTCGATAAAAGTCTACGAAGTGAATATCTACGATATTTATAGAAAAGAAAAATGGTTTGATGTTTGTAATACATGATACACGCGTATCTCTGTACATCTCTAAAGTTTTATGTACTATCACAGTCGTCCTGGCGGTGCAGCGTTTGTCGTCGGAAAATTGCCTCGAGGGACCAGCCGATCGTGACGCAAGAGTCGACGGATTCTCTTCTCGAAGTACCGATTCTCGAAGCTTTGCAAAGGAGACACAGTGACGCGCGACTCGGTTGTCAGAGCGGAACTCAAATCGGTGGTATCGGAAGTGGTTTGGCACCACCGAGAAGTCCGGAATTGCGAAGACACTCTGACGTTTCTCCTGCGAGCCTGAAAGAACTCGAGAAGGTAAAGTTTCCTATTGTTCAAAAAATAAGAGAGAAAAGAGGAAGAGATAAAGAAAAGATACAAAATATGGCTCGTTTCGACGCGACGTATGCTGCCAATAGCGATAAAAGTGTCGAGTAAATTTTATTTTATAAATTTTAATAAAACGTTCCAACTCTTTATCGCTATTAGCGTAATTAACAAGATTTGCGATACGGGCGAGCTACGAGCCTCGTTTAACGCGTTGATTTAAATCTTTGACTAAAATATAAAAAAAACATAAAACGCTCGCTTACAAAAATGTTATTATACAATAAAAATTGCACAAATATTCAAAGTTCAATAAGTCAACGCGTTAATACGATTTGTCGAACGATGTCGCGCGACATTCGAGGAACATAGTTTCTCAATGTCCTGCTTTGTAACTTGATCGCGATGTTTCGTGATGTCCAGCTATTAATATCCAGGATCGCAGCTTTCGACGCTTTACACGTAGCTTTCTACGTACATTACGATACAAACTGCACGGCTTTGTTTATCAATGGCAAATAGTAAATCGTCGGAAACGGTCGACGTCGGACGCGTCGGTCCACCGGAATGAAAAGAGAGAAAAAAGGAAACAAAGAAAGAAAATAAATGTCAGACATTCATTGTTACTATTCGCGATGCCGAATGAACGGATTTCCACGCTCGTGATCCGTGAAATACGAGTTCGAGCAACCTGTCACATTCTCCTATCGATAAAGCACCTCTTACCGCTTGTAATACTCGCTATCATTTCCCGTTAGACACGAGTACACATAAATACGTACTATATGCACGCGCATAGGCTGCTCGTTCGGTGTCCGAGATCGATGAATCTACTATCGGAAAAAAAGACTTCTAATGCGGCTGCTGTAAAAAAAATTGAAAAAAAAAACTAAAAAAGGGACGATGCATATATGATACATACATGCAGGCCATATGCAGTGCCCAAAGCTACCGTGTGGAGCCCTCGAGACAATATTGGTTTTTATTGCCATTTTTTCTAAACCACTGAGCGAACAAAGTTGCATTTTTATTATTTATAAACGTAACTTTTAAATAACATTTCCTGCGGCTCTTGAACATTTAAAAATGTATGAAAAATACTATACGTCGTTCTTATCGCCCTATCATATACCTGTATATATTTTTTTTTATTTTAAAATGTGTTTAAAAAATTAAAAGTTAAAATTTTGGATAGTCAAGGGATTAATCGTAACACTAGCTTACAGCTTCACAATGCACGCTTGTCAAGTTCGAGTGTGACGTAACGAATCACAAATTCACCTGCAAAAATAAGAAATTTCGTGAAACACGTACGAGGAAAATGTTGAAGATACGAGAACACGCCTACGTTATTTGGAGTTTGGCTTCTGAATGTTGTCGACTCATATAAACAACGCCAGGCACACACAGGAATATGCCAGAGGGCACATCGGCTTCTAGATTCACATACACCCCCACCTATCATCGTAAATATGTGAATGGTGTAGTCAGCTTCGAGTCCTAATCATAGTATCGTAATGTTGTAGTTTCGAAAGGTTGCAGGGGAGCGCCGTGAGGAGCTCAGATGGGAGCGAGAGCTCGACCGTAAGAGTAAATCTAGAGGTGGATCGCCGGACCGTCATCAGGCGGATAGAGGAAGAGCAACGAGTCCTCAGAGGGTCGTCAAATCGTCTCAGCCAGCAGGTAAAGATGAAATTTATAAATCCAGCTGGAAATCATGAAGACCGTGTAGTAGACGTTTCGAAGAACGTTTCTAGTCTGCTAAACGAGGAGTGGAGATTAGAAAGATCCTAAGTGCTACTTTTATTTTGCCGTTCTGCGTCGAGAAGCTCTCATGGTTTATTGATCTATATACGTTAGGCTCTGGTAGACAATGGAAACGGACGAAATTTATACGGTTTTGTTTCTCAACTAAATTCTTGCTTACCGTTTTCCTAAGCATCGTAAATTTAATCGGAACTTTAACGATAAATCATCTTCCCGGGCTTTCTCCAACTTCTCAACCACGATACCTACCCCCATGAAAGATCACCCACCCATACATTCTTTCCCGATGTCCAGTGGAAGCGGAAATGGCGGGCGGCGGGGACCTGGACGAGGAGGAAGAGCGAAGAAGGCGCACTCGCCGTGACGGAAGCGCAGCCCGTCGTAAATCTCGCGTAACGAGACAGAGATCCTACGACGACGAGATCAAAACGGCTGCGGCGATGACCGGAAGTGCTGCCCAGTCTCCGCATCCGGATACCGGTCTGGGACTTCCGGTACAACTACCGAGACGTGCCTCGGCCTATGACGTTTACGCGGCACCCGGAAGCGGTGCCCTCAATGCGGCCGCCATTGCGTCCGCTCAGCAAAGGGCTTCCATCTCGGCTCAAGGTAAGTGTTCAATTATTTATTCGCTTAAAGTGTTATAAATAATGGCAGAGATTATAGTAATTGATCGAATGTAAGTTTTTGCATTCGTTAGTAAATAACAAAATTATTTCATAATAATCGAACTTATTTATATTACTATTTAATAACGTACAATTGAAATATTACGCTATCGTATTATACGATTATACTATTTTCAATTTCCCGCTATGCTACACGCGTGACTATTTCCTTCGGAAAAAACTTCCCTTTCGCTTTCACTTTCGAACAAAAAAAGGTGGAATTATATTGTCGATAAAATCGGTTACGCGAGAAAAGACACGCGATACGCGAAGTGCGGTTAGCGAAGGTCTCACAAGCTCTACACTCTCACGAAGAGCAACTATCGATGGCAAAGAGCCATAAGCGGACAGAGGGTCGATCGCAACACGCTACTCGATTATCTTGTCCGTCGCCTTTGTACGCGAGAGCGGTACAGGTGAAACCTGTTGGCGCATAATTGATTGCAACTTACTCAGCTAACTACAAACTACCAGCCGGAAACTCGTAAATGCGTGCACGCGTCTCAACCATAACCTTCGTTCCGTCGTTCCATTGATTTCGTATTCTCTTCGTTAAGGTTCGCTACGTATTATCGTTGGACCGTGTCGAAACTATCGAGAAGTTTACGAAGAGCCGACATTTCGTCAGCTTCGAGACCTCGAGTCCAAAACTTTGTGAGACAGGAGACGGGAAGTTGAAAGTAGGTGAAAGGTCGAGTAGAATTTCAAAGAGCGACGCTTCGAAGTATTTCACTATTGAACTTTGTACTTGGCGTGTTAAATTCGATACCGACGAACATTTGTCATCGCGTTACTACAGATTTTAGAATTACTTATGCTATTCGTAAGATTTGAAAAAAATAATTATTTAACGCGGTATTCGCAATTTAGGTGCTCGAGAACCAGAAGAAAGGCCAGTAACACGGAGAGCATCTTTCCGTGCGGTGAAACCCATGCTACCGTATGAAGTTGGTGTTGAAGATGAGAAGATCATCAACATGGATCCAATACCTCCACCTGTGATACCACAACCAGTGAATCAACCACCAGTTTTGATACCTGACGAGGAGAGACGTAGCAGACGAAGGGGATCGCTATTGTAAGTTTTTTTCTTTTTCTATCTTGTATATCAGTGTTCATGAGACGTAAAACGATACCTGTATTTTATGCTTTTTAATCAAATGGTCGCAAACTTTCTCACACAATAGCTACATAAGTACAGTAAGTAGATATGGACGACAACTGGTCAGACACGGTTTCTACTTGTAACACAATAGGAGAATCAGAGTTGAAATACACTCTGTCGGTGCGTCACTTACGTCAAGCACTAAACTAAAAGTTACATCGCAGATTTTTCAAAATGCTTTTAACCCAAAATCTCTCTAGTAACGATTCTACAATTTTTTGGAATTTTCGATACCTCCAATAAGTCAGTCATTGGTCGGACATATATGTACTTCAGTTATCGTGATCCCTTCATCTATAAAAATATACCGTACGATACATATTGCTGACATATACTACACCCTTCTCTCATCGGACACGAAATGAAATTTAATGGAAGACGATAAAAGCGGGGCTAGGTCACGATAGACTCGACCGATCATACGAAACAAGATAAAATGTCTTTCCAGGCCGGACATAAACGCGATAAGAGCACTAACATCGGCACCAGGAGCAGCCAAAGCTGTTCCACCACCCGCGGTCGTGAGCAGAGTCTCGGCAGAGGAACGTGACTTGCCGAGACAGGGTAGTCTCGTTGATGGGGAAGGCATTAAGATCGTCATTCATGACGTAGACAGCGATTTGGGTGAGTTTTTCTTTTATATTTATCGGTAAAATAAAATCGATCGATCTATACGATCTAGCAGATCGCTGTAAGTCGTAGGTAAGTACTTTATTCGTCAAAAATCATGAAAAATCTGTTATTCATCTCGAGCTAGCCGAAGTGCTATTGTGAAAGTAAATTCTGTCGAAATCGATGAAAGATGATGAGACTTTCAACGTTGCTTTGACTACGACGAAAGAATTCAATTCGTCGAAGAAAATCTGGTTCGAAAAAGTTTCTTGGGATTCCAACGTCAAGAGCTGGCATACGGTCGACTTTATTGACCGAACACGGCACGCGTGTATCACGGACAAGGGATGATGCAATCGATGTTAGGACCAGAATCGCGTTTACGCTACGTGGAGCAGAAATCGTCTGGCCGCGTTATAAAGAAAAAAATTCTCGAAATCTCTTTCCCACCAGGCTTCTCCTCCCTCTCTCCCTCTCACCCTCTATCTCATACTGACTCAACGTACCGAGTCACCCGTTAATTCATTTTTAATTAAAAAACTCCCTTTCGTTAATCGATACAAATACAAACATATCGGTATTCTTATTTTCCAGTGCCACGTGTGAACGCGAACAGAAGAGTAAAACTGAAGAGGGACCCGGTCATGGACAAAGGACACAGAAGTGAGTACACATGGATCTCGTCCTACGAGAAAATTTAATTACTTTGCTAGAAAGAATAAAGAAAAGTGGTCGAAAGGTATGCGACGTGCGGGTGAATAGGAGTGGGTTAGATTGCAGAGGGGTTGAATTAATCGGATGAAAAGAAAATCTTCCCTAGTAATATCGGAAATGGTAGCGTATAAAGAGTAGCCATTTTCCGCTTCCGAAACTCTACAATTTCCAGCTCGCATTTGGCGCGTATCTCTTTGACTGGACTCATTTGAAAGAGACAGAGAGAAAGAGAGAAAGAGACAGAGAGAGAGAGAGAGAAAGAGAGAGAGAGAGAGAGA
>JAIFRP010004405.1:2684753-2694919 GCA_032403825.1 Odynerus spinipes
AGAGAGAGAGAGGGCGAATACGTGGCTGAATGCGCAGCGAATAATAAACGTCACTCGCACGCCTACACTCGACTACCACATTCGCACGTCCACCTGCCCCCTTACACCACTTAACCGCGCCAGCCTCTGCCCTACAGTTGGCTCGGGTCTGCCGAGTGTAAGAGCGTTCTTGTGTTATACGCTATTTTAAACTGACTTTGTTAGTGTTCGTGACGTTACTCCGGAACAGTTCTTCTTCCCCGGAGGCCTCTCACAATTTCCGGATACGATCAACGAAAGTAGTGACTATTAATAATCAAATTAAAATTAACAGTGTTTTATAGTCTTTGATATTATAAACTATCGTTAAACTATCTTTTAAATTGAGAAAAATGAAAATACAATATCGGTGATTACACTGTAAGTAGATACGAAGTGAAACTGGCCAGACATAGAGTTTCTACTTACTCGATCCAGTCAGACGTACACTTACTTATATTTTCGAACAAAAAATGTTTGCACGGCTATAAATCGAGACGGTCATTTAAAAAATATATAAAATTTATTATACAATACCTATAAAAATAGTAGCGAATGACTATTTTTGTAAAATTCTGAAAAGAAGGAAATATCCTGCGATAGAAAGTGGCAGATATAGAACGGGAGAGTAAAGGAGGGGGGAATATGCAGAGGACAGATGTCGGGTCTCGAACAGATGTTCCGAGCTGTCCGCAACAGGTATCACCGGTACGGATATTGTAAGTGGTGTACTACGCAAGTAATCTGGATCCCCATCGCAAGAAAGCTCTCCGTAGAATTACATTCGCCGGGATCTATAAAATCCACCCCCGCACTGATCTCTCTCTTTTCAATCCCCTTTTACTCCTCCCACCCCCTACCCTGGTAATCCCTCCTCCTTACTCTGACCGCTCGCAAAACTTTCCTGGGAGGCGACGATGCTGCTGCTGCTACTGCTGCTACTGCTCGAGGCATCGCTCGTAATTAAGACTTTTTCTCGCCTAAACTCCGTCGTCACGGACTTTTTTAATCGCCTTCATGGTTACCTACTCATCGTAGTTTCCTTCAACATCCTCCCCTTGTCTCCCTGTGCCCGTGGTGTTGACTTTTCCTCTCATTTTCTCCTTTTTACTACGATGAACCGAGTAATCGAGCGTTTATTAAACACTGCCTCGCGTTCACGTGCTTCTGTTTATCTAAACGCACATCTGTGTGCGTGAAAGAGGAATAATGAGAATTGAAATTAACGGGACGCGAAATGATAATTAAAAAAAGTATATTACGATCTTTCGAAACACTGGGAATCCCGTGATAATCATTTCCGGTGATACTTACACATCACGAGACGAATTAAACGCGGAAATTCCGCGCGTGCACGCGACCAACCTGTCGAAGTAAACTCTGATCTCCGTACGGATTATTTATTATTATTCTTTCTTCTTCTTCTTCTTCTTCTTCTTCCTTCTCTTTATTCGAAGTTTCTTCACCAATGGTTATCCCGTGTACCACGGAAATGGAACGTCGCGATGATCGATAATGCCCACCGAGGGAAAGTAATAAAAAACGAGGTGGATATTTATTTCCCGAGTCCGAGACCGGCAATGAGATACACACACACACATACCAGCACGCAGGACGTAATATCGACGCGGTGCGATGGCGATCCGGAAATATTAATGGCGATATTAACTCTTTAAACGAGCGACGTGATTTTTTATGAAAACGAGCAAAATACGCGGTTATAAATGAAACGACTTTCGTGGTTTTTTAAACGTGGCGAAGTGTAAATCGAAATTTGCCGTGAAAATTAACCCGAGCGTAAACTAATCGTAGCGCACGACTATTCGAAACACAATTTTGTCGCAAAGAATCAGATCAGAACAGAGTCGCGTGCGATTGCTATCAGAATGAAATTACGCGAGTCGTTATCGCGTTACTAACTCTATTAAGCTATCCTCTCGTCGTACTCGTCGCCGTTGTCTCTCGGTATTTCCACGCGCGTTAATTTCACGTCGAAACTTTCGGTTGGAACTTAAAACGCTCCTTCCGATAAACGACTCGATCGTTTAGGTGTTTTTCAAGATGCAAACTCTTTGCAAACGAACGTAAGACGTTTCAAGATGTTTGTTAAGACGTAAAACTTGTTAAAATGGAAAGACAAAAATTCGAGGTATTCTAAAACACACGAAACTACTCGAAAAGTTGGAGACGTTCGCGAACATGCTAAACTCGTTAAGATCAATGAAGAAAAATGAGACGAAAAACAGTTCACGAGACGCTTTTGATCATTCTACGCTGAGGCAGCTTGCCCTGAAACGTCATCCCTAAAGGAATCTCCTTTCATTCGTCTTTTAACCTACCCTTCCTGTCCTCTTTTATCTATCACCCTCTCTATCTCTCTCTCTCTCTCTCTCTCTATCTATCTATCTCTTTCCAAGTCTCTCCCTAGTATTCCAGCATCCGACACCTTCGCGCCCACGTAATTTCGTGATCCGGCTTAAGCTACTCCACCCAGGGATAAAAGCGGAGCGGCGGTAAAACGGTCGTTCTGGTCATTCTCTGGTCGTCGTTCCGAGACGACCTTAGCGAATAACGTGTACAGACGCCCCGACGGATTTACGTCCGACGCTTTAACGCTCTTCGCGAGAAAGTGGAGAGACTATAGCTACGCGCGTCCGTGGCCTCGGATACCGAATCAGATTGATATTCAAATGAGCGACTTAAAATGTGAACTCCCTCTCTTACTTATACCCGTGCTCTCACTCTTTATTTTATCTATTCTAATAAACCACCGTCAGTGGGACTGGATACCACGCGAGGTGATCTTTTAGATTGCGTTCCGGTATTTTTTTTTTTATACCCGCTCATAAATTTTATTTAAATTCGTTTGTATTTTTCAAGCACTTTGTTTAGTACGAAAAGAATTCTTTGAGTTTGGAATCTGTAGGTACTGATTTTTTATGATATACTTACAGTTTTATATATTTATTTATATATTGTTTTAATGATCTCTCGAGTATACTTGATCTAACGTAAACCGAGAGCAAACGTAAGAGCACAGAACGCATACTGTATGTCGATTTTGAGCCTCCGACCTCGCTCAGCCTCCGGGATTTGTGGTCCTTGCTAATAATGGTACGCCTCCTCCATCCGCAGAGCTAATGGATTGGAGAGTTATCTCTGTTCGGTATCCCGTAGAATCCTTCGCCGCAACAGCGCCACGAGTGCTCGGCTTAAGTCGCTCTCTAAATCGAATTCTGCATTTGCACAGTGCGTGAATCTACTCGAAGCGAGTACTAAGGTTTTATAAATTAAAAAAGAAAGAAATAATACAAATAAAAACGAAGAAAGAAAAAGAATTTTTTGTAATTCGACGAATTTATTAGAAAAATATAAATAAAATAAAAGTCGGGGCCTAAAATTTAAGAATATTATAATTGTAATATGTCATTTTATTACAAATACATATATTAATATATTAAAAGTATTATAACTCTAAAAAAGTAATAATGGCAACTAAAAGCATAAAATACACAATAATCCTTGGACGTTAGTAAAAAGTAGCAAACAAAATCACGTTTTTATTGGTCAAAATTTTTGTCGACGGCGTATTAACGCGTCAACCATTTATACACGCGTATCGTATCTATATCGGTGGAATATCCGTCCGTGAGTGAGACGGAATAAAAAGAAAGGGAGGAAATAACCGATGAAGCGGGTAGATATCGTACGTCAACTTGTTACAGCGCGCGGTTTTGGCATGAGGGTGGTGGGCGGAAAGACGGGAGCGGACGGGCGTACTTTTGCGTATATCGTGTGGACCGTTCCCAGTGGCCCAGCTGAAAAAGCCGGACTACAGCAAGGCGATAAGGTACGTCACAGAGATTTACTCTTACTTCGTGCGTTTACTTTTCCTTCACAAATTTATATATGTATTTATGGATAACGTTTCGACTCGTTATATGAATTTACCGACGTACCTGTCTCTCTCCTGTGAGATGTCGGACATACGTCGCGATAACGAAAGCTCTTTATTTATAACGAAGGATACACGATACGTGGTCGTGAATAAATGAAATTTGGAATTTCGAGTAAAGTTTAGCCGTGGAATTACGATCGTACGGATTATGCGAGTTAAATAATAAATTTTCTCGAATTTTGTGAATTCGTTATGAATTTATTTCACCGATCGTCGGAAGTTTGCAGTAAATTTTGAAGATTAGATTAAAAAATAGAAATCATTGTGGATAATGAATTTGATAGGTTTTAGAATGGTCAGGAGTCTCCTTGATCGATAAGAGTTTCGAGGAAGTAGCACAGATCATCGAACGAACGGATGACGTTGCCGAGCTCGTCGTTGAACACGCAACGGACATGTGAGTAGTGATATTAGCGACAGAAAGGAACGGCGTGTATAAATTTGCGAATAATATTAGTGGAACGAATGATTCTTATTTTTGATGTAACGTAACAGTGTAGGAGATTTACTGGATGATCCTGGAATGGTACCACCGCCCGGAAAAGCACCGGGAAATTTGGGCCTCCTCATGGGTGAGTAATGAATAATGCAATTATATTTAAATATATACATTTAGAAAATTATTTTCTACTGAGAAGTAAAATTTTTATCTCGAGAATAAGAAACATAGTTGATAGAGAAAAACTGAAGAGTAAAAAGAAACGAGAAGAAAAAGAATCGCAAAAATCTCGATAAAAATCTGCGGCTGGCGTTGTAACGAAATTTTGCAATATTTTCCAGAAACCGAAACGGAGAAAACACCGTCGTCGCCGACGCGCAGGAAACTGCCAAAAACGCCGGTATAACGAGTTATTAAATTGACATCTACACGTGACCGTCTCTCTCTTTTTCTCTTTCTCTTACTCCCACACAATGTACACTCATACGTAACAACAACAGCAACAACAACAATCAAAAACAGGAACGATACACGACAGGTGTATGTACACGAGCTCGTTCGCGCCGTAAATTCGCGCACGCGACCAAAATAAAAAAAAAACTACATATAAAATAAAGCCATGGATAAAAAAAAACGCGCGAGCGAAATTGTCGCCGAGAAAAAAGCCGAGAGAAAGTAGGAGATTACGAAGATTACGAAAAGAACGACGACGACGACAAAAAAAGAACCATGGAAAACGAAAAAAAAAGATAAGCAGCGAAGGGACTTTTCGTCGATCTTCTTTCTATGTATATGTACATATGCATACACGTATAAATAGCGTATATAAAATTATGCCATATGAACACACCAATGATATATTGTATAACACACATACAATAGGCGTGTACACATATAACATAGTCGCATAAGTTTACAACGACGCGTGCATATATTTATCGTATATATGCCGGAGATGTATCTTTATATATTATATATATACATAGATATATGCGCACATACCAATTTACGTTCTCGATCGAACCGCTAAATTCGGACGTATCGTAGGCTCTTCTCCCGATTTTTTACGTAAAATGCGATTTCTCGTATTTCACACTCCCCCGCCCCCTTGTATACACAAAATTTAGTATCGTGTACACGTTAAACGGTCGTTAATGCAAAACCAGTTTTTTACGTTCCCACGGGAGGTCATCGCGAGAAACGAC
Organism: Odynerus spinipes; assembly: GCA_032403825.1. Lineage (NCBI taxonomy): Eukaryota > Metazoa > Arthropoda > Insecta > Hymenoptera > Vespidae > Odynerus > Odynerus spinipes. The sequence continues at coordinate 2,690,374 of JAIFRP010004405.1, forward strand.
GGACGATGGAGTTCGCATTAAAGTCCACGCTAATTGGCCCTTTTCTGCCGATACGCTTGAAGCGTCCTAACGATCGATGTCCTCGAAAATTCAAACGCGAAATTCCGGCTCGACGAAGCTGACCTCGTTTGCGTCCAACTTTCACGGAGAAGACGCTCTACTACCGACTAATATTCTACGATTCTACGATTCTACGTGCGTGTAATATATGACGTTAAATTACTAAGTGGTCCCGTTTAGATCGGTCCACGTAAGTCGATCATAAATTTATTAACGATAATATTGATAAGAACAATTTCATTAAATAAGGAATAGTTACGATAAATATTCGCGTGGACCGATTAAAATTTGACATCTCGCTGCGTGGACTCGTAAAAATTACTAATTTTTGCTTCTTCGCGTTTGTTCTCCTTTTTTAAAAAAAAATATATACATATATCTCATCGTGAACGAACAACAGTTAATTGTTACGCTCGTACTTTTATGACTATGACAATCCTAAAATTATCAGCGTAAATCGGGTCGCCGCGAGATATCCCTTCTCGATTTGGATTTATTTATTTTTTACGAAAAAAACTCCGTGCGGATATTTTTAATGATCCGATATTCGTAGCCACGTAACCACTTTGCTTTTCTTTGCTTCCCTACGAAGGAATCGTTAAAGGAAGAAGACTCGTAGCAGCGGGAACGTGCTCTTCGATGTTTTCGACAAAAATTCCGTGGAAATTCTCGGGCGACCCTTTTTCCAGCTGAAGTAAGAGAGAAGCTTTCGTACAATCAATCGTAGAGATGAGTCGTGCGGGCTGTTGTCTTTCTATCTCTATCTCTCTCTTTCTCTCCTTCTCTCTCTCTCTCTCTCTCTCTCTCTCTCTCTCATCTTTTTTTCCCTACGAGATTCCCTCGAGGAACTTTCCGAGATGATATTTTCGTGACACGCTCGCGAAAGAGGAGAGCAAGAGAGCCGCACGACGTTTAGAAATAATTTCGAGCTTCGAGTATGTTGTAAGCGTTTCTTGCTGTGAAATAATAATCTCGATGTCGAAGAACAGCCGAGGATGATCCTTCTACCTTTTTTTTCTGTGGATTACGGAAAGGGACAGCGGAGGACGACAATTTCGTAATGGTTTTTTTTTCTTTTTCAAGGGTCGTGAAAGTAAAAAAAAATTCTTCAACTCCGCTTCGTTATAAAGCTTCGCAGTGTTTTGTGCGTGCGTGTGTGTTTATCGCTAGTTGCATAAAAAATTATTGCACGTTGCTCCGATGCAAAAGATTGCGCGCGTGTATAAGAAAATAATTTAAAAAAAATAAAATAAAAACTGAAACAAACGGAGAAAGGAGGAAGATTTCGAGATAGAAATAAACAAAACAAAAAAAACAACGGGGTGCGAAGAGGAGAGAAATCTTGTTTCAAATGAGGATCAAACGTGTTGAGAATTTTGCTACCTGTTCTTTTTTATACCGTTTCAATACATTTACACCGATTAAAATCAAAAAAACGTGGACGCATGGACGGATTTCTATTACGACACCGAAAAAAGAAAAAGTGGAGGGTGGAAAAGGCGCGCACGTGTTCTCGATACTTCAAATTGCGTCCGACCAAATTTTAGAAGGCCGAGACAAGAGCGCGATCTTTTTCAGACGAATTTTCAAACTCTCGAAGGCTGTAATCGACTTTACTGACTCGTGACGCTTTATTTTTGCTCAGGAACCAAAAAAGAAGGAGAAAACGAAATAGGGAAACACGGGATGGGAGGAGAGAGGGCAGAAAAATATTTAAAACAAAATAAAGAACGAAGAGAAAGTGAAAGCGTACAATGTGACGCTTGTTTGATAATCAAGACTCTCTTTTACACGTGGGCGTCGTGCAAATTTTCTAATCTCTCTCACTCTCTCTCTCTCTACTACTTACATATATACATATACACATGATCACTCTTGTAAATACAATCTCGAGCTGTTCTACGTAGAATACCGCTGTCTTAATTGTTAATCTTCGTAAAGTTTTTTCTCGAGACCGACTCGTTGTGACTGTGTCTACGTTATAGGAAGAAAAAAAAATCATAAGAGAACTGTTACGTGTGCTGTAACTATTATATTAGAAGGGTACAATCATTACATAGTACATACGATATATGTGTATATACATATATATTTACCTACGAATTTCTACCTTAACTTCGATGTTGCAAAGACAGAGACTTAACGTACAGCATACAAATACAGGAGAGTACATACCTCACGTAAATATAAAGCCAAACTAAATCTGTGTCTCGTTAGATTTGCGTGTGACAATAGAAAAGATTTAACAAAACAAAAAAAGCACAAAAGGAAATTAAATATCTCCGTGCTTTAGACTCGAGCACGAGGTAATATTAAAATGAATGTCGTAGCGGTAGATTTTAGCGCGTTCGAAAGCGTAAAATAAAAATATGCTCTTTGTTTTATTTGCTATCTGCCATAATCGCGAAATAATAATAAAAAAAAAATAGCTTTCGACGGATCTTTTTCATTTTAATGTTACTTCCGACGTGATACAAAATTTAAATTATGTATAATTATATTATTATTATTACTATTACTGTTTCGATTTAATTTTTGTGTACGTATGTGTACACGCGTTTGCGTCTCTCGTATAAGATAAGTAAAAGCAGACAACACGAAAAACAACTCGATGTAAACGAAAAAAGAAACAGAATAGAAAACAAGAGAATCTTTTCACCATCGACACGCGACTCTTCGACGAGGAGAATTTTTCAGGAAATGATTCTTTCAACTTTCTGAATGGATGTGTTCGATCTGATCTTTAAAAAAAAAACGTAAAATTCCCTCGTCGAAAAGTCGATCGAGGCGTGATCGATCGTTCGGTTAAAATCCGAAAGCGCGAAGACATTACACGACAAAACTTTTCCGTCTACTTTTCGTGAGAGAGAACGAATGTCACGCTTTTCGCTTTTTTTTGGAAAAAGAGAGAGAAACAGAAGTGAAGAGGCAAAACGGTACACGCGTTCGCCGAAAAGGGGTAAAAGGGAAAAAAGAGAGAAGGATTATATACGCCAATGACGTACGCGCTATCGAAAGACAAAAGAAAGAAAGAAAAGAAGAAGAAAAGAGACAGAGAGTGTCAGTTGGGGCGAGTCGCGCGTAATTTTTCTCGCTTTGCCAGTTCGCCGGCTCATTACTCGTTCGTTCTCCTTTTTTTTATTTCTCTCAAAAGAAGAGCCTTCGCAGAGCTCTTGCGAGTCGAGAAAGGCTCGAAGATTAATTAAATTCGTACCGAGAGAAAGAGAGTACGCATTTCGAAGGTCGTGTCGAATTTCTCATTTTCGAGAGTTTCCTTTTTTCATTCCGTTCCGTTCGTAGAAGCTTACGAGAACTCGGCCGTAGAACATTCCTAAACAATTCGAGCCTCGAGTATTATCGGAAAGGCCGAGCGAGAAAAAAATGAGAATTCAGTGATAAATGCTAGACGATAAGAAAGAATAAAATTACTGTAGCACGAGTAATAAAACAGGAAGAAACGGAATGAGTAATATAAAAAGTATTTAAAGAAAAGAAAAAAAAAGAGAGGAAAAAAAAAGAGAAACGAAGCGGCAAGGGGTCGAAGATGTTTAAACGAACGACACTTAATTAATGAACACCGAGCTCGATTAGAGTTAAACTCGTAGAGAGAAAGAGGCCGTGGCACTCGATCTTTCTTTACGCTAAAAATTTCCCTGCCACAGAATGATAATATACATATATACGTGTGTGTGTCTCTCTTCGTTTAATTCTTTCTCGACCCGAATGCGTTCCCCATGTTCTCTCAAACTCCCCCGAAAACCCCCCGAGAAAAATTCTTCTCCATCCACCACGTGACCTCGCAAAAAACTATTCGAAGCTCTCGTGTGTGTCGCGTTTTTTGTATACATTTTGTGCCTCGCCGTTGCGTTACCCTCGCCACTACCACTCCACTCGTCGCAACAACCCCTACCATTCCTCCGTTTCGGCAATAACCCGCGGGTGTTACGTATTCGATGTTTCCTCCTACGTTACTATGTTTTTACTCGTGTATACGTGCATATATAGATATATATATATATATATATTAAATTCAGGATGTTCTAGATAACTCGATCCTTGAAAACATCTTTCTTATTTCTTTTTGTTTAAAGTCTTTATTACTAACAATACGAAAAACCGTCCGAAGAAAAAGATTATTTATTTATTCGACGTTTCTTCGTCTAAATCGAGTTAAATAGGACACCCTGTATGTCGGCTCACCCATGTGTCCATCCACCACCCCCGACCCTCTTCAGCACCCACTGGTCAACACCCAAGCCCCGTGTGTCTTCCGTTCTATAAAATACAAACGAACCACGTACTAAAAAGTAAAGAGACAAAAAGAGAAATAGACCCGCTGACGAAAAAGAGAAAAGCAAAGTGAAATGTAAGTCTGTACATGTTGAACCAGTTTAGTATATTGGTCCTCCACGCTACTCTCTCCCAACTGGCACGAATTCTAGTTGTACATTTAGAGAATCTTTTCCTTTCTTTCGTTTTCTCCACC